>NEWO01000338.1:215364-233364 GCA_003013225.1 Phalaenopsis aphrodite | reverse complement strand
CTTTAAAAGTCACCCAGAGCTTGTTTTAGAAGATTTAAAAAGCAATGTGGATCGCATATTAGAAGCCAAGTTAGGGGATCACACCTTGTTCATTTAGGTCCTAGATACAATAGGAATCGATACTTTGTTGGTGTATGTTGATAGTATAATTGTAACAAAAATGTAGAGCAAGAAAAGTTTCTAAAGCATATTTGATTGAAGAATTTGATATAAAATAATTAAGGAATTGAAATTCTTTAATATTGAGGGTACTAACTCAACATCAATGGATATTTATTTCATAATAAAAGTGCATTGTCGATTACTAAAGGAAACAAGGAAGATGACTGGAAAACATGATCATGTATTTATAGACTCAAAGCTTAAATTAGAGGAAGCAAAAAAAAAAAAAAAAACCCTACAATGGTGAGAGAAAGATAGCAATGGTCAGTTGAAAAACTTATTTATCTTACGTACATGAAAGTGTATTTGGCAAATATTGCAAATGTGGTAATTTAATTTAAGCATGATTTTGGGGAGGTTCACCCATAGGTAGTCTACTGAATATCTTTATTTCATAAATGCTAACCTTAGAAAAGGAGTTTAATTTTGATGAAACGCGGAGCAAGAATTTGAAGCCTATATAGATATAGACTATGCAGGCTCATCAATAAATAAGATATATCGCTCTAGATATTGGACCATTAGTGGAGGAATTCCTGCCATATGAAGAAAAAAAAATAAAATTCAGTTTCATCGTCTACTGTAAGATTTGAATCCAGAGCAATGATATAAGGGATATGTGAACTATTGTTTCTAAAAACTCTTATGAAGGATCTAAAGACGCAATGGCACAACGGATATTTATGGTTAAAGCTTTTCTTAAAGATTTGAAGATGGAAAGACGCGCAATTATGAGGCTCTAAGTCGTCAATAAATAACTCACATATTTTTGTACTTCAATAAAATGATGCTTGTTGAATTAGTCACACATTTTAGTCAAAAAAAATTAGACAAAAATTTATTTTGTACATAATGTGTTTATAAGGGGCCATTGGTGGTTTTCTTCACAAAGGGAGTCATTTGCACAAATTTTTAGAGGTCATAGTTATAATAAGCATGAAAAATATCTATTCATTGGTTTGATGAGCATTGGAAGACCTGCATATGTTATAAACTTCTTAATTGGACATAACAAATCAATGACAAATATGAAAATTAGAATCTAATGGAATCATAACAAGAAAATTTAGATCCTATAGATTCATGCCTAGAAAATCTAGTTTTAAAATATTTATTCGTGCAACTACAATTTTTTAAATATAAAGCCAACATTGAATAAGGCATTCACGTGTTCATCCACAAAATCCAATGTTGGCATAAACTCTCATGAGCACCTTCAAAATTTTAGCAGTTTCACAAAACAATAAAGTAAAGAATGAGCCCTTGTTACAAAAGTTATTAACTATTACACAAATCATCACATCCATAAGGTTTTTGTTAGCATGCATAATGAATACCTTAAATTTGCAAATTGTGCATATTGATGATATTTAAGCAATTTAGTTTCATATTTCATTCCTCGCGTAGTTCTATAAAATATAACATCAACTTGTTATTTCTCCACATTTTCTAATAGCTTGAGGCAATAAAAATTTAATTTTATTGTGCCTCTACATGAGTGGTGTGGGCTTAATGGGGTTAATAGGTTTGTGAGAACATTGGTTGATTTTATTTATGCTTATCATCTGTTCATAATAGACAGTGCAAAAATTAAGAAGAGTTTGGCAACACAATACTTTTTATTATCTTTTTTTCAATTCAAGAGCAATAGGCGAAATTTTTTTATGGAAAAGCAGAGTTGTTCTCATTTTGTAATAGAGATTCTTTTCTTTTCTCAACAAAATTTTAGTTGTGCAATATGTTATTTTTCCATTGAATTTTGTTTTATGAGATTCAGTTAAAAACTTGATTTGGACTACTTTGAGGAGGCTTTTTGTCTGTCTTTGTAAAATGCATCTTTGTTTTTTTTCGTTTGGATAGCCAATGATCTTCTTCATTTGACTAGATATGTTTTGGTTTGATTGAGGTTGGGGATTCGGTCTTGTTTTATTTTTTTTCATCTATTTATCTCACTTAATCCCTTTTTTTAAAAGTTATACCAAAATGTTGATAATGCTGGATAAAAATTAAATTAGCCTTTTTAACAAAGTATAAAATAAATTAATCAAGAGTTGTTCATCTTTCTTATAAATTTGATTCCAACCTATTTTCTCGTTGGAAATTTGACATCGCATGCTTGTTCTAAACAAAAGTTATTGTCAATCAATTTTGCATGATCACTCAATTGAAGTCTTTTTTTTTTTTTTTTGTTTAAGATAGAAGAACTATTGTGAGCCATGATATTCACCGGTAGAAATAATTTTTTATTGTATTTATTAATTTTCATGAGAATCCATAGGAGAGTTGATGATACTCAATAAGGATGATATTTTAGATCTTCTTTCAACGAAATAAAATGTATCATGGATGAATAAAATTACATCCTAATCATTAACATCTTGAAAATATTTATTCATGGTTATATAAGGCCCATATGTCCTCTTTGTAGTATATTCGTTTGTCATAGATTATAGGGGGATTGTAGATTCTACAATATTTTATTTAATAATAAATTTTAATTCTTTCATTTCCATGTACACCTAGACTATCAAATACAAATACGCTTCTATGAGCCTTTGAAATGTTGTGGATCAATTCCACAATGATGGCTACTTTACTCGCCCATGCTCTCTTAAATAATCTAATTATCTCCATGAAAATAGTCGGTGAAAAATCCATCACTTGAATCCTTTTTTGAAAGATTGATAATTGCATATTTATAAAGGCACATATTTATAAATAGTTGTCATGCCTCACATCGAGAAATTTTCGGCTATTACTGGACCTCCAAGTATATTGAAAATTCATTTATTGTAGTTAACTAATAAGAACACGCTAAGGGAGCTCCCATGTTTTTTAGGGCGCCTTCTTTTTTATGGAAAAAACAATAACCATTTTTAATATTCATAAAAAAAATTCAGCTCTTTTTTAGTATTAAGAATGCACTTGGTATTCATTTGAATTGTCCATGGATCATCCATGATTTCTTAAAAACCCTTTTTTTCTCGAGAAAAAAAAATTGGAAAAAATCTAAAAATTACTAAATTTTAAAAATGAAAAAAGGTGCAATAAATTATGACAAGTTCTCTAAAAAAAAAAAAATTGTTGCTAATCATCAAAAACTTTATAGGGAGGGTGAAAAATGAACTAATATTGATTCGAACTTTAATATCTTCCATTAAGTCATTGATGATTGAGCTAATAATAATGCAAATGAATATTGGCTTATTTCAATGGCAAACTATAAAATCAGGTAGAAATTGAGAAAATATGTTCCTCTTTTAGGAATATGATTTAGTCTCCCTTACTCCTGTTTCGATTGATTGGCCTCTGAAACTATTGTTTAATCATTATGCATTATTCCTTCTTCACATTTCACAAAGAAATGACTTCTTGAATGCAAAAAAGAATGTAAGCACAAAATAAATTAGTTAAATTTTGTCTTTGAAGTGCCACATTTTAAGCTTAGTTAAGTTTGAATAAAATGCAAATCTTTAATATATGAACACCCTTGCTTTTTTTTTTCACATTCAAATTTTCTTAGTTTTAATTGAATCTTTGTGCTAGTTTCTGTTGGCCTAGATCAAAGTGCTTTTATTTTTTTTAAGCAATAAAGCACCTTTCACTATCAATTAAAATATATCGACTTTGAATACCATTTTTGGGCAAAATAGATATATTTCTTTCAATGACTTATCAAGTTGAATTAATATTATTGTTATTTTGCATAAATTTTAAGAACCAATGTATGGACCCCATCAACTTCATTGAGTTTCATTCTTCTGAAAGTAGTCCTTAAGTGACATATCATCATAGAATAATTATACCTTGCACTAAAAAACTTGAATTACTAGAAGCAATATGCCCATTAATCTTAAGGATTGCTTATAATCCCTAATATCAATAATATTAAGGAAAATATCATATTAGAACAATGAGAACTATGAAAGAACTTTTGTTTTGTTTTATATGTCCTAAAATTATAGTTATTTTGCTATCACTAACATTTGTTGAAGATTAGAAATCCCTCTTACATAAACATATTTAACTTTTTCTATATTCCCCCATAACTTAAAAAAGTTTTCATTGATTCTTTTCTTTCTAAATAGAAATGATTAATGGAAAAGTAAAGAGGCTTTTCAGTTCAAATAATTTAGTAATTATCCACAATATCCTAATTTTGGAAGATGAAACGACTTATAATTCAAAATGTTTTTCAGTGGGCATGTGATGGAATATTTGTAGGAGCAAGAAAATCTATTTATTTCTATCAGTGGTCACAAATATTTTGTTATGTCATGAAATTGATTTTTTTAAGTTCACTCTTCTCAATATATCTTTATGTTTGGTTTTGATTCCATTTTTTTTTGGTACATGAATATGATTCAAGTCCTACCAATTCTTCTTTATTTCATGCATGATAAATTTGCTTGCAAACATACTTGAAGTTATAAAAGGAAAGTTGTATAACTATCAAAACTATATTAAAGATAACACTTAAAAAGGGGATAAGAAACATAATCTAAGAAATTGCAAATCCAAATCATATCCTTAAAGGGATTGTCTTATTGAATAAAATATAAAGGAGAGAGAACCTATCTTATAGTAGGAGTGCTCTTAAGGAAGCTTGATTTTCTTTGTTTATATATATAGGGATGCATTGATTTTAATGTTATTACCTAGTATTAAAAGTAATTTTTAAATTTTTTATTTTATTTTTGTGATATTATTAATTTTTTATAATTATCTAAATTTAGTTAGGATTCTAATTCATTCAATTCAAGTGACATAAAAAAGCAGCTCTCCTTTAAATCTCACTTTCTCTCCTCTTAGCTAGACTTGGAAACTTTGCTCCTTCAAAATGTACCATCTCTCTCTCTCTCTCTATCTCTCTCTCTCTCTCTCTCTCTCTCTCTCTCTCTCTCTCACACACACACACACACACACTCTCTCTCTCTCTATATCTATATATCTCTCTATCTATGGTTATTTACGTGCAACAAAGAGGGTTAGCACTGGTTATTTACATGCAACATAGTGAACCATGCTTGACTGGAGGAGATCTAAACAACACCTAATTATGATGTGTTAACTTAAATCATTACCTCTCCTAGTTGGAAATGACTCCCTTCACAAAAGTCATCCTTAATATATTAGTGCACATGTCACAAACTCAATAAACATTTAAAGGCAGCAGGCAAAATGTCTGACTGAGCAAAGATCATAGAACAATATCTAGGACATATGAAAAAGAACGAAACAACAACGTACCCTATTCTAGCAAACATCTAAAATAAGGTTGTCCTAACACATACATTTAAGTCAGTGTAAAAAGTGTGGCTAAGACTTTCGTACAGGTTCATTGTGTTGAACTAATCTTAAGGATCTAATAATTCTAATTTAAAGATGACAGTTTTATGCTCGCAAAAGCTTTTAAGAAGATTGACCATATGTGTGGTCTAAGCTATAGATCTATTTGCTTTAAAATAAGTTTAAAAAATGTTGGATATTAATATTAAAAATATATATATTTTAAAATATAAATTTTTCAAAATTCTTAGTGGCACATGTTAGACATCTTTGAACTTTTGTACGAACGATGTGATAATTTGCATTGCTAATTGAGATATCCTCACAAGCAATGCTCATTAAAGCATTACGACCAACAACATGTCACTCATCTAATAATGCTAACTTGCCATCAAGGTGGACAAGGTAATGCACGTGCAAAATATAAAGTGAATTAGCATATCGAGATTGCTTTATTGAGGTGTGAGCAATCACAAAGAGGTATGTTAAATGGCTTAACTAGATGTGATTGTTCTATCTAAATGTGATCGATCATGTCGAATGTCAGATAAATGATCATACTAATAAACCTTTTTAGGTTGAACCTCACATTTATTCACATTTGTGAACACATGTGAATCGCTCATTCAATAAAGACGTATGAGTTAAACGACCACACACGAATAAAACAAGCATGTGGTCTATGCAGAAATACACTCACACTAGGTGAAGTGACTGTGCCTGCATAGCCAGAGATACCATAGTAGAATCGTAGACTACATGATTATGATCCATATTGGGGATATAAGAGATGGGCTAGCTAGGTGAGCTAGCCATTTCAAGATAGCATGCATTTGTCATCACCATTTCAGCATAGCATGCATTCGTCATGAGCATATGATGACATATGCAAAATGACAAGGAAGTTAATAGTGCAAGTGCAAATGCAAAAGATGTTGCACTCACATGACATGCACAAGTTGGGTGCATCAGGTACATGACACCATAGGAGGGATTACAACTCACTCAAGAAGCAACTCATATGCTCATGCAAATGGAATGCACATGCTGCAATATATGATATAGTATAGACAAATGACATTAAGTTTGGTTGCATCGGGTACAAAAAACTTGTCGGGAGATTACACCTCGCCTGAGAGGCAACCAAACATACTCATGCAAATGACAAGCATAAGCAATGCATGATATTGCATGCACACATGTCACATGACAGTTATCCATTGTGAATGCTAACAAGAAAAAAAATATAATTTTTTAACAATATAAGCTTCTAAAAATATTTTCCCACATGAAAATAGAATCATCAAGCTTAAAAGTATTTTTACACAAGATAAATTTAAAAATATAAGCATCAAGCCAAGAATATTTTTGTGCACATTTCAAAATGTACACATCGAAGTTATAAATAATTTTTTGCATACATTTTTATATCAAATCACAAGCATAAAACATATATTTTTTTTTCGAGCATTTGAACATCAAATATCAAGCATAAATCAAAATAAACATTTTTTTATGCATGGTCAAAAAATTTCTCATGTTATTTCTATCACAACATATGCGCATGAAGTTGAAAACAACCACATACAAAAATGAGCTTAATTCACTGTTGATGGAAAATCATGCTTCCCTAATTGTCTTTCTTGGACCTAGTCTTGCATATGGAGAGGTGTACCAACATTAGAGTTGTATAAAATTTTGTTCCGTGAAGCCCTACTCCTTTTCCATAGCTAATCATGAAGGATTTTCTCATGAAGAGAATACTTTCATAATCTAGGGAGAAAAGATCAAATGAGTTCTTTTCATTATTTAGGTTTTATAGCCTCACATGTCCATCCAAATGAAGCTATCATGACAAACTTCTAGATTAGTACAATCTTGTCTTTGAAATGGCTTAAGGAGCTAAGATTTTGGATAAAATGCTTCAAGAACTTTGGGATTGACAATAAAAAGCTTCCTAGCCTATGGAGGCACCTCTAACATTAGCCTAATGTGTACTTTTATGCTGAGTTTGATCCTTTTGAGGGAGAGCTGGAGGAAATTATTGCATATCTGACTAATGGACGTGGAAGTTGGAAGGTAAGAGGTAATAAAAAGGTAATTTTTTCTTCTTCTACACTAAATGCCTCAGCTAAAGCGTGACATTATTTTATCTCTGCTCATTTTCTCCCTTACAACCATTTAAGTGAAGTGACTCGTGATAGGGCTCTTTTGAAATATTGCATTCAGATGATGAAGCCCATCAATGTTGACTCTCTAATTATAAGAGCATTTTTCATTTTTCTAGAAGAGGACTACATTAGGTTTGGGCTTCCCTTCTCTCATTTTTATTTTATGTAAATAATCGGGAGTTAAATTTGAGTCTTGGGAGGAGTTGCTCCAGCCACTAAAGTATTGGATGGGCTAATGTGGATGGGCTTATGGAAGACCTCGAGGTAGAGCTGGTGATGCACCATCCACTTCAGACTTGAGGTCTTCTACTTCTGGTGCTTCTTTCTTGGACACTGTCATGGAGCTACTATTCATTTACAAAGAGATATTTTATCTTTGCAGAGTCAGATGCAGATGCAGTAGAGCACATGGACTATTTTAATCAATATTTGCAAAGGAAATGTGATTATAATGCGACTTTTGATGATAATTTGATGAAATTCTTGAGGGGCAATCATTCAATTAAATTTCCTTCTAGCCCCAGTTTTTCTCCGTATGAGAGTCGCAAACCAATGGATGATGATGATGAGGAGTAGATCGTTTTTTTACTTTTCTATTTGATCTTTCATGTTGGTTTCCTTTATTAGTCACTTTGATATACTTTTATTAGACTGAGTGTTAAAATTTTTATTTATTTCAATGCATTATTATGTTGAGTTTGCTCTTGTTTATTTAGAATTATCTGTGTGTTAGAGAAGTATTTTACTTTGCAAGTTGTATGCGTTACATTTTGATTGTAGATTTACTCCTGCTCAACACATGTTATTACTACTTATACCTATACTAGTTTCCTATTTAGACTCTTTAGATTTTTCTTTTTCTTCATGCTTATTATGCACTATAGTGTTTTAAATTAATTAAAAATGTAAGTTTGGGAGAAGTGAGAAAAACTTTTTAAAATTAAACCTTCTTTGTCCTCAATAAACCATATTTTTGAAATTATTTTAACATAACTTGTGGTAATTGGTGTTAGCTTTAGAAAACTATATTTTTAATTTTTTTAATTTCATAGTAGACTTGAGTAAAAGTTTTAGAAAATAAATGTTAGTTCTAGAGTTAAGATATTTAATATAAGCTTATAGGATTATACTTTTACTAATTGAAGTCAAGAAAATTGCATTTTTAAAATATTAAGGATCTTAGATATATGCTTAAAAAAAAGATATGAGACTCAATTAAAAATCATTTCCAATGTTAATACATTTATCAAGTGAAGAAATGTGAGAACTTTTTAACTTTAAGAAGAGAATAATGAACTTCAAAATCATTAAAGACTAATCAGATATAGTAATCCTCACATTAAAAAAAGATTTAAAATGTTCCTAAAAGAAAAACAAAAGCAAAATCAAACGCAAAAGAAAAGCAAAAAGAAAAAAATATGTAAGGAAAAATTTGAGGAGATGTCTAATCAAAAGTTGGTTTCACTTGAATTATTTGAAGGAAATGTACTTAATTACATTTCTGAACTTATTCTTAATTTTAAAATTATTAGCATCTTTAGTAATAGAGTTTCATGAAAGTCTTCTCTTTTAATTTTTATGGGTTTCCTAAGTATGTCAAATTATGGGACAAGTGACGTTTTCTGAACTTATTCTTAATTCTAATCTGAGTTATTGAAAAATTTTCTATAGTTTTACTATTGCATTTATGGGACAAAAATTATAGAAATATTTAAGTAAAACCCACTACTATAACTTATAATTTTTTTTATATAGTAAAAGGGTTACTTGGGGTCAAGTAACATTTAAGTTTGGGAGAATTGATATACCTTAAAATTACCTATTTTAAATATACATTTACTGTTCATTTTATGATGTTTTTGATGACATATTCAATGAAAAGTATTTTGCATGAATTTGGTTTTAGGTACAGGAAAGGAAGTTTTAAGAAAAAGGAGCAAAATTGGAGGCAAAACGATGACATGGAGCAGTGGCGCCTAAGCACCAACATCAAGACGAAGATAGGCGCTTAGGCGCCTGATCTGGTGCCTAGGCACAGTGACTATTTATTTTGGAGATGCATTGAATTTGGATGAATTTTGAAGTGGTGCTTGAGGAGACTTTTTGAGATTTTGAGATATTTATATTATGTGGTCAAAAAAGAGTAAAAGGGGACTTTCATTTGAGGAAAAAATTAGATTATGTGGAGAGTTCACTAGATTAGAGAGCGGAGTAGAGATTTTAGTGTATTTTCTTTGGAGTCTTGCAGAAAGAGTTTGGAGATTACTTCAAAGGAACTTCAGAATTTGCTTGGGGAGAAGTCTAAGATAAGTATTTGTCCTTTTGTTTAAGCTATACTTTCTTGTGTAAACTTGATCTTAAATACAAATCTGTGTTTTTGTGTTATCTCCATGAATTCTCAGTAGTTTTTTTTTCTTTCTCCTTGCTATGTGAATCAACGTTTATTTGGGCAGCTGACTCTTATCTAGATAAGCAGTTCATCCTGATAATCTGTTGATCAGCAACTTATCCTGATAAGCTGGATGGTTGTTTAACTTGTGTATTTAGAAAATAGCTGATTCTGGATGAATGACCATTATGCCCATGTTTTGGATAACTATTTAACTATTTGGTTTATGTGTTTGGAAAATAGCTAATTTGCAGTTTTTTCTGGAGAAATGACCAAACTATGCTAATCGCAAAAATGATTGCCAATCGCAGAAATGAATAGCAACAAGAAAAAATCCTCCACCCTCATTTCTCTAAAATGCCACAGATATGACAATTGCAAAACTTACCAAACTCAAAGCTAAGGTTAATTTGAAAATCAAATGCCAATCTAAAAAATTTTAACAGCCACGAACATAAAAAAACGAACATCGAAAAACGAACATTGAAAAACGAAAACCATCTCATTTGACATCTTCATTTCTCCAAAATAGAAATTTCATATCTGCATGCCAACATCAAAAAATGAAAACCATCTCAAACGAAGCTCCACAGACCCCCAAATGAATGCAAAGCATACGCAATGCTTACTTCGCACGGAAAACACTTCACCGTCAATCAGAAGAGGCATTCATACACAATGCTCCAATGTTACATATCACAACAATATAAAATTGTGAAATACTTACAGACCTTAATGATGTTGGATTGTAGAGGAAAGAACGAGAAGACCATATCAATGTTACATATCACAACAATAATTTAAAAGTGTACCTGTCGATTCTTCTTATTTCTCCACCTGAAAGGTTAGTACTTACAAGACATGCATATAATTTTGCAGGGAATTTAAATTGCAGGAGTAGATGAAGGTTTATTTACCAAATCCCAAGTTATGACTTTATTGAATCTCAGAAAATCCTAGCGGATGGTTTTAGAACAAAAATATGACAAGTCCAATTTGCCTTTCGGAATGTCCAATAAATTTCAAAATGTTCGAGACATGACCCTGGGCCACTTTGAAGATTTCTTAAAATATTTTGAGTTCATTTTGCACTTATCATATTATTCCATTAATCACCCGAGGTCGAAGTGTGACTACCCGGTTGCTAAGTGAAACATGACAATTTAATTATCCCAAGGATAGGATACCCAATTAACCAATTAATGTTTCATTTAAAAATTATGTGAGTGGGTGCCCCTAAGGCAAGTTTAAGTCATTTAAGATTCTGGTGCCCACAATTAGGGTCAGGCTTGTAGTGGTTAAAGATGTTAATTTCCAATCATGTTATCTTCTAAATATGATTGAGTGTATACATCGAGCATATGTCACTACTAAGCCCTTAACAATCATGATAGGCGGAATCATAATCATTAGAATTTTGATTTAACTGATATGTATTCTTATTAGTTGATCACATCATCCTCAACTTTGGGCTTAATAAAAGTGAACTATTATCTTTCTAGTTTAAGCCCATTATTTAAGAATCATTTGATCTTAATTGACTTCCAAGCCATGAAGATTAGGAGAATTACAATTTTGTTGATGTTGTGCAAAGGTTGTGAGTGAGTTTCTACCTTTTAATCCCATTGTATTTCAATCATCCAAACATGTTCACTAAGATTAAAAGTTCTCATTTTCCCTTAGTTAATCCTAAATTTTGATTAAGAACCAGAATCTAAAATGACTACTTTGCCCTTGAGGTACTTTACCTCATAACTCATTGAACTCAACTCAAATGACTTGAGCATTCAGAGTGGCATATCCATAAGTTAATTGACATATCAAAGGAGAATAATGTGTTTTTTTTTAAATTTAGATAATTATTTAAATTCAGGAAATAGGGTTTTCAAAATTGATTTATTTAACTATCCAAAATACAGTTCTTATTTATGAGAAAGTTCTTAGAGGCTTCCTTAGGTTAGAGAAACACTTAGGCAGAGTTTCATAATTTTTTGAATTAAATTATTTATATTATTTAATTTTGGATCAGTTTCAATGATTTAATAAAATAGAAAATATTGTTTTAATTTTCAAAAAAAATTTTATATTTTTATTAGACTTCTCTGAGTTCAGAAAACTCAGGTAATCGAATTTTGTATATTTATGATTTCTAATTTATTTATTGTAATTATTTTAATGAGAAAATATGGAAAATTCACTTTTAAGCTTTTAAAATTTATTTTTAACTTAGAAAAATTAGAAAAAATATCCCAATGAATTCTAAGTGATCACGGAAAACATGCACACATTTTGCACTATTTTTTGTATTTTTGAAAATTTTGATTATTTGAATTATTTTTAATTCAAAATACACTTAAAAATGACATTTTTTTCACAAAAATAGATTTTATTTTTATTAAATGTCTTTGATCATAGGGAACTCATAAAACTATTTTTCATGATTTTTCTAAGCTTATTTAATTTATTATAATTATTTTTGTATGAAAAATACAAAGTTTCATTAAAAATCAATTTTAGTGCTTAAACAAACCAAATTTTTTTTAAATTTGTACAGTAAGTAAATATGATTTTTATGCACAATGTGGAATTGATTTTGTCAAATTTTGATATGCATATAATTCACATAAATTAACACAAGATGTATACATTTGATTAAATATAGAAATGTGCAAAATAATTCAAAACATCATAATATTTATTCTAAACATTTCTGACAAAGGAAACCTATTAAAATTATCCTCATAATTTTTCAAATAATATTTTGATTTATATAATTAAAATAAGCCAAAATGGCCACCCTAGCTTAAAAAATAGGGTTAGAAGCATAGAGATGCCTTCTGACCTTAGAAAAATCAGAGAACTTCTTCTCTGTAATGAGGAATAAATCTTAGAATTTTCAAGTCATAGTGAGCCATATTTAGTCATGAAGGATTAAAATACCACATAGGGTATTTCATTAATTAAAAATCATATACTTGACAAATAATTTTTGTTTTTAATCTACATTATTCTCTTTTATTCACTTAGCAAGAGGGTATTTTTCTTTTATTTTTATGATTTTTTATGCAAAGATATGAATTTTTAAAAATCTGGCATTTAATTTAATTCATAAAACCCCTATTTATCTACTTATCCACACGACGCTGACTGGATCATAGGCAGCTCCGAAAGACGACGAGGCACACTTCCATTTGTTGCGCTTTCCACCTATGAATACCACGTGGTACGCAGTCCACACACCAAGAGTCTGTCCGACTTGATCTCCTCCGTCCATTGGACACACGTGCGATCGGACGACATCCGTTCATTGTCCCCAAGTGACCTAACCCATAAATTGTCAACACTAAAACCTTAAGATCTTTGCTTAGACTCAACCAAATCACATGTGGTTTGTTTCTAAATCTTCATCTACTCAAGACAAACACATATATATGGTTAATCAAGTATGAAATCTATCCATTACTCATGGAGAATTAAAATAAGCTCGGGTTAGGGTTAGAGTTCAATACCTTTGTCTGAGAGAACAGGCCTCAATCAGATGGTTGTGGTAGCTTCTGCTGAGTCCAAAGAACCTCCAAATGAAGACTTGTGCTCTGGTGAATCGTCTAAGTATGATTTCAACCAACGTGAATTTCAGGTGTTGGTCTATAGCTATCCTAGAGGCTATTTCAGAGGGAGCTTTGATGGGGAATAAAATCCTCCTACTCTAGGGATGGTGTGAAAAATAAAAATTATTTTCTCTCCCTGAATTTTAATTAATTAAATACCCTCTGTGGTATTTTTATTCTCCATGGCTTAAAACATTTCACCATGACATGAAATTTTGATGGTTTGTTCCTCATGACAGAGGCCATGTCTTCTGATTTTTCCAAGGTCAGAGCACATCTCTATGCTTCTAATTCTAATTTTCAAGCTGAGGTAACCATTTTGGCTTTTCTTAATTATATAAATCAAAATACCACTTGAAAAATTATGAGAACAATTTTAGTCAGTTTTCTATGCTTAAAGAAATCTAGGAAAAATATTCTGATGCTTTGAATCATTTTGTGAATTTTTATACTTAGTTAAATGTAAATACCTTGAATTAATTTGTATAAACTAAATACATATAAAAAATTAACAAAATCAACTCCATATTGTTCATAAAAATCACGTCTACCCACTGTAAAATTATCAAAATTATTTGACTTAGTCTAAGCACTAAAATGAGTTTCTTAAGGAAACCTTGCTTTTTGTATAAAAAATAGTTATATTAAATTAAATATGCTTAGAAAAATTATAAAAATTGTTTTTATTAGTTTCTTCTGATCAAGGCATTTTATAAAAATAAAACCCATTTTTGTTAAAATATTTTATTTTTAAAATATACTTTGAATTAAAATAATTAAAATAATCAAAATTTTTAAAAATACAAAAAACAGTTCAAAACGAGTGGAAATATCCCCTGATCACTTAGAATTCATTAAGATATTTTTCTTAATTTTTGTAAGTTAAAAATAAATTTTAAAGGCTTAAAAATGAATTTTTCATATTTTCTCACTAAAATAATTATATTATATAAATCAATTTTCTGAACTCAAAAGGAGTCTAATAAAAGTATAAGAATAATTTTTGTAATTAAAACACTTTTCTATTTAGATAAAACTTGAAAATTGATCTAAAATTAAATAATAAAAATAGAAATTTGATTCAAAAAATCATGAAATTTTGCCTAGTGTTTATCTGATCTTAGGAAACCTCTGATAATTTTCCATAAATATAAATTTTATTTTAGATAATTAAATAAATAATCTTTTGAAAACCCTATCTTTTAAGTTTAAATAATTATCTAAATCAAATCAAATTTTGAGAGGTCCACATATCCTCCTCTAACATTTTAATTACCTCATGGATATAACACTTTAAACCCTCAAAGTCATTTGAGTTGTGTTTAAAGAGTTATGAGGTGAAGTGCCCCAAGGGCAAAGTAGTAATTTTAGGACTTTGGTGCCTTAATAGAAAATTTAGGATTATCAAAGGAAAAATGGGTAATTTTGATCTTAATAAACATGTTTGGATGATTGAAATACAATTGGGCTAAAAGGTAGAAAACCATTCAACACCCTTGCACAACATCAACTAATAAAACATAATTCTCCTAATCTTCATGACTTGGAAGTAAACTAAGATCAGATGATTCTTAAGTGATTGGCTTAATCTAGAAAGACGATAATTTACTTTTCTTAAGCCCAAAGTTGAGGATGATGTGATCACTTAATAAGAATCTATCACACTTAAATAAAAAATTTGATAATCACCATTTCATTCATTACGATTATTAAAGGCTTGGTAGTGACATAGGTTCGCTCTCTAAACCCAAGTACGTTAGATTTAGAAAATGATATAATTAGTAATTAATATCTTTAAACACTAAAAGCTTGAATTTAACTTTGGGCATCATAAATCTTAAATAAATTAAACTTGCCTTAGGGGCACTCACTCACATAACTCTTAAATGAAACATCAATTGATTAATCGAGTACTCTATCCTTTGGATAATTAAAGTGTTAAGCTTTAATGAGCAATGGGGTAGTCACACTCTAAACTCTGATGATTAATGGAACGGTATGATAAGTTCAGAAATGAACTTAAAATAATTCAGAAGATCTCCAAAATAGTTATGGGTCATATCCTGAGCACTTTGGAATCATTTGGATGTTTTTAAGGATAAATTGAACTTATCGTATTTTGTCCTAAAATCATCTACTAGGATCTTCCGAGATTCAACTAAATCATAACTTGGGGTTTGATAGCTAAACTTTATCTACTCATGCAATTTAAATTCCCTTCAACATTACATACATGTCTTGCAAGTGCTGACCTTTCAGGTGGTGGAACTAGAAGACTCGCCATGTACGCTTTTACAGTTTACAGTACCGTCTTTTGTTGTATTTTTCACACTGTATTTTTATACTTACAAAACTTGCATGTTAAACAACGATGACACCCTGAATGAAAACCAAAACTGCTAGGATAGCACAAAACCAAAACCAAAACTAAAATCAACCAAGTTAAAATTCACCGCCACAACATTCAAAATATAAGACAACTCAAAATTTGATCACAAACATCACAAACAACAATTGCAACTAAATTAAGACGTCTCTATCGGATTATCGGGAATCCCTCAAAGGAGATAACCTACGGTTGCTAATGAGACTTCCCACAGTCTAAATAAAATTATGAAATTCATTAAGTTGAGTTTAGTAAATTCATTTGGACCAAGTGAATCCAATAGAAAATAGTGGTGTCGGAACAAGGGAACCATATGATCCTAACCAGTGGCGCTCTAATCAACTTTAACATGCCCCATAACATTTAAAGAACTTTAACCATAGGGCTATCTTATTTGATATGACGACCTGACACATTAGAAAACTTAGAATCGTCACGACAAGGAGCTTGGAGCTAGCATGGTGGGCAACACGACCATCTTCAACACAAAACATGTCTTCCCCAGCTAAACAAATTTTCTTCCTTATCATCTTTAGGGCTTTTTACAGCTATGTTGTACAATTTAAGCCCTAACTTGTATTTAGGATTCCAATGTTGTCATTCGTCACGACATAAACTCTCATATCTTCCAAGCTATTTATGTGATTGTTTCACACAAATGTAAGCCCTAACATATAAAATTGGCAAGATGAAACACCTAAATATTTTGCCTCAAAATCGAAGTCAAACCATATAATAGCTTGGGAAGTCACCGAGGTTCTCCACCGGATCTGTGACATCCCCTAGTTTATCCTCCTTTGGACTACACAACAAAATGTTTCAAATTTGAACATTTTCCCTTTCACACCTCTTTGTCCGATTTTGTTGAAAATTCATATCTTTTTGACCTATTTTAAGATAACATTTACTAATTTTTATCAATAGTTTTTTTAGGTAACTTTGGTTATCTATGATGTAATTAACTATAGGGGTTTGCCCTTATAGGAAGCTTGTCCGACCCCAGCTTAATATAAACCCTATTTAATTATTTGTATTAAATAGGAGAACTTGTCTGAAAATAAAAATGGTTTCACAGACCAAATGAATGTCATATACTTCTTAGTTTATTTGATCAAACATCATCCTCAAGTCTTGTGTTTATCCTTTGGGATAGATACATGATTTGAGGTATACCGCTCTTTTATTTAAATTATGAAAAATATGAGGTCAGTTTGATTTCATATTTTTCTAAACTATATATACATATGTAAATTAAACGTCCTTTCGAAGCGGGTGATAGGATATACATTCCGGCGATCGACAGCTTACAACGGGCAACTCCTTAACCAAAATTGTGCCGACAGGCCTCTGATGACGATAATGTCAGAATGGGCGCCGACGGCGCCAGTGTCGATGCAGAGTCTATTTCTAGAAAAATTTGACGAATTTAGACACTTTTTGAAGATTTTTTGGATGCACCTAATAGAGAACCAACTTAAGCTCTATTTAGGGTCAAAATTTGATTAAAAACCCACCCACCATCGCACCATTTCAAATTCTTCCACTTATTTCAGTTTTACTCTTCACACACCTACATTCCACTCCATTCCACACCAGTAGTTAGTTATTATTTTTATAGTTTTGAGTTTTTGTGGTGAGTACAAGTGTGAATTCTTCTCTAAGAAGTGTTGGAGAGGAAGAGAAGTGAGAGATTTCTTCTTCCTATATTTTCTAAGAGAGACTATAAGGGATTTTCTTTGAGAAAGAGTTTTAGATAAGTGTTGTTTGTTTATTATTGTTGCATGAACTTTCTTTTACATATGAAATTTATGTTTTGTTGTATCGTTCTCATGAAGTTTGAGTAGTTTCATTAATCTTTATCCCTACTCTAAGATATGGTGAAATGAAGAGATAATGTAGATGTGCCAATGTTAAAATTTAAAATAAATTGTGAAGTTTTTTCAACTCCGCTCATAATTAACTTTTCGATATGGTCAGTTGAATTGTTAAAATATT
>NEWO01000338.1:192027-214134 GCA_003013225.1 Phalaenopsis aphrodite | reverse complement strand
CTCGACTTTATCAAGTTGAGACCACTACTTGAAGACTTTAATCTCCAAAAACGGTACAAAAAATTGATGCGTACTTTCTGTTTTTGATTAATTTTTATCTTTTATTTAGTCACAATTACATAAACACAAGTATACATATCACTCAAGTAATACAAGCCCTAGTGGAGTCCTGGTTATCGATCCCACATGAAAAGTTAAACAACTTTAAAGTGTAAAGCGTAGTACAAAAATCCAATATCCAAATCACAATGCACATACTATAAATATTAAAGTTGCTAACGAGTAAAGATGTTTAAACATTTAAGTTTACTAAAGTTACATTCTAAGCTTCTAAACAAAGTTATCTAACACAGAACTAAGTTTTGTATTGAAAGTTTCAAATATGGAAAATGTGTCCTCCCCCTTACAATGATACTATAGTGAATGAAAGATAAAGATTATTGAATACCTTGTATTGTACGAAATAGGAGCATACCTATTTTTTACTATCTTCTGAGTACTATAAAAAACATTGGCTAATCCTAGGTTTATTCCCTGAATCCATGATTATGCTGGGAGGATATTGTATATCACTCCAGAGCTCCTACTTTCTTTTGCCTAAAGACTGACTCTCGCTTTAGTTTCCAACCATTATGACCGCATTGGAGATTTTAGTCTATCACTCTAAAATCTCCAATTCTACATCCAACAAAATAAATTTCCCTATTTATTTGCAATTAAGCCTAATGAACTTCACCATCCACGAAATTTGAATGTGATCTTCACTTTTGTTGTAGAATACATAGTCCTTCCGGATCGTATGTTTCACAATAAGTTTTAATAATTCAATTGGCCATATCGAAAAGTAAAAAAAGCACAAAGTGTAAAATCATCACGACATTTTAACATTAATTTGACACATCCAATCTAAATCATCACTTCACCATATCTCATTGCAAGGAGAAAGATAAAAAAATCTACTCAGCATTCATGAAGAAGCTATGACAAAACAAAAATTTTATTTAAAAAAGCAACGTCATACAAACAATAAGAACTAAATACAAATTATCTCAATTTCTTCTTCAAGCAAATCCCTTGAAGTTCTTTTGAATTTTATTCTCTCTTTACAACAACACATAGTTCCCTCTTTAGATAAGGAAGAAGCAATCTCTCACTCTCCTTCTTCTCCTACACTCCTTAGAGAGGAATATTTCACAAGAGTCTCACAAACCCTAGATTCTCACTACAGTCTCCAAACAAAACAAAACACTCCCCACAAGACTCACACCATCGAACTACGATGCCAGAAACACATTAAATTTTATATATATATATATATATATATATATATATATATATATATATATATATATATATATATATATATATATTCTCATTCAAATATCAAAATTCACAATAAAGCCCCAAATCTTTTTTTTTTCATTTTTATCAAATTCGCAACAATTCAATTGGGGCACACTTAAAATATCACTTAATAGTGTTAGAAATGATAGAGCTCAGTCCACTATGTATAAGTGTTTACTTTGCTTTGGAGAGTCATGCATCTTCACAAATAATCACTCATGTCTTCCTCTTTTGTAAAGTGAAGCATCTCTCCGCTCCCTCTTATTCTTGATAAAAGATTTGGATGGCTCTCCTTGGGTTAAGTAGTCACGCTTTGAGTTCTTCTTCGGCTTCCTCGGGATAGAGGAAGGTTTTTTCAAGGCAGAGGAAGAGAAGTGCAAGAAAGAGCAGTTCCTTGCAGCAGGAAGAAGATTGTTTTCCCTAGCCTTCTTCTTGGTGGCTTGTGACAGAAGAGAAATTAGGTTTATTTCTCTTGTAATTTTGTCTTCTTCGGTGTATCTCGGTATAAAGAGAGAAGAACAGAGATAGAAGAAGAGAGAGAGCAACAAAGTGTGAGAGATTCCTCTTGTAAGTCGAGGTGAACGACTGTTGTAAATTCCTCAAGTAGTAAAATCCTCTGCAACTCCGTGGACGTAGGCAATTTACCGAACCACATAAATCTGTGTGTTCTGTTGCGTTGTTCTTTTCTGGTGTGATTTTTCTCGTTCTATTTTTCACTTTGTCGATCGTTTTCTTGTTTGATTTATATATATACAACATCAACTGCTATATCTAGATCTCGCAACAACATCAAATAGTTTAAAAAATTCACCCGAATGTTGGATTTATAAATAATAATATTTCAAGAGCATTTGTATGTTATTATCCTAAAACGCTAATATATATAGCTAACTAATGATAATGTCCTCATAAGATTGTAAAACAAATTGAAGTTTAACGAAATTTTAATTTATTATTTGTATGAGCTTCATTAAAAATTACACATAAAAAGCTCCCCTCAAATTGAGAACCGTTTTATTATAAATTTATGGGGCATTTACAGACATTCCACCCAATTTCTATGTATTTACCTATCTAACATATATAAATTTCATTTTTTACATATATATACCCAAATATTTGTGAAGTTTAGCTATTAAATATGTCAATACATAGAAATGGAGGGGCATGTATGTAAATCTCTCTAAATATAATGGCAGAGCATTTTTTAAGTGGTCCAGTTGAGAAGATAAGCGACAAGGACTCATGGCTGAAAACAAGGTGAGGAAAATACGTTGAAAATTGGGGTGGCTGCGGGGAATTATCATCGAAATGTGTGATNATATATATATATATATATATATATATATATATATATATATTAAATAAAATCAAAATAAAATTATCAAGAGAGAATTTAGTGACCGACAATTTCTATTGACTCCATTAGGGAATAGTTCTCGCCATGTTGATTAGGAGATTTTGTCTTCATGCATCAACAATGTGTTCATGCCCCTCATGGTCTAGATTATCATTCTTTCATTGGTAAGTTTCACTAATTTCTTTCTTAGGCGAGCATGGTGAACTCTTCTTCGATTTAAGGGTTGTCTATCTAACCATCCTTAAATAGAAGGGTTCAGGAATCTTTAGTGTCTTGTGTGGAGTCAGACCCGCGATATTGTGTTAGTGAGGTGGGTTGCGAAGTCAGCCCCACACTGGGTCATGAATTTCGCTTTTATTTTGTATCTCCTAGGTTTGACTTGTTATTAGCAAATTCAACCCAATCTTTACTTTTCTCATTCTCGTTTAAACACCAAAATTAAGCAAAATCCTTTAAACCATAATTGTCAAGAAAATATAAAAAACTATGCCTTAAATAAGACAAAAATATCAAACAAAATAAAAGAATCCAAAACTAATATACAAAAATTAAACTAAAAAAATGTAAAGAAAATTTGCCCGGTTCATAAGACGATCGTTGTTAGTTTTAGTGTTTTCACTAGAATTGCGAAGTATAGGTCATTACTATTTCTTGGAACTCTTCAACTAAAAGCTGTGATGGCATCACCAAAGTAGATCTTTTTATTTGATGGAAGTCTGCCCAATGACAAAGTTGCACTCCACCAGAGAGTGATGATAAAGTTTGGTACTCACTTTGAGGAGGTCGAAGTCATCCTCAGAAAAGCATCTTATGTGATCATGAAGACCACCCCACTGGAAATAACTGAACCAGCTACAAAATATGACCTGAACGGCGAGTCTGATGACTCTGAAATCAAGAGACCTAAAATCAAGGAGGCTTTCGTTAAGTCTGTTGCCCTCGTATCTGTGAAATCTATTGTTCACGTCCCAAGAAGATTCGCCATTGTTACTGTCGCTGAATTCACCGTCAGTGCACTGACAGTTTCGTCTATCAAGGGAAAAAAAATTACGTATAAGATGGATTCTGATGATCTGTTTGTTCCTGGTGCGTCAGTGTTTGAGATTGGATCTAGCACGAGAAACCGTGGCCGAAAATTTTTGAAAGCAGTAAAAGCCAAGATTGCAAGATTGGCTCTCGCCGAGACAACTCAGCCACAAGAAATCGAGGAGCGTGGAACCTCATCTCTCCTCAAAGGGAGCAGGTTTCACCCGTTGTCTGTTTCTATTAGGAGTAGAGAATTTATAGGATTGCAACCATGCTATCACTGCCACCTGATCGCAATTAGGAAGGGGAGAGGTCTACACCTCTCACCCAAGTCCATTCGGTTTTTTAGAAGCTAGCCGGGAAAGAATAGTGTTCTGTCATCAAAATTTTAAAAACGATGGGATGTGTCATATCCCCATAGATAAAGAATGAAATCTTAAGGAAAGACAAGCTCGCTCGTCAGTTACAAAAATCACCAAAGACACCACCATCTCGTGTTCCTATCAGGTTCTGCTTGGAAGACCATTTTGATGTTGCTGCCACCATCGTGGATACAACTACCAATAGTTGGAGACCTGCAGAGCATAGATCAGCTAAGTCTCGCTTGGGTCCACACGTTCAGTCTATCGTTGCTTGTGAAGAATCTCCAAGGAGTAATAGAAAAAGATCATTTACTATTGTATCAGGTCCACAAATCAGGGAGCACACTTCCTTTCGACACAAGGTTTAATATGGAAAGGAAGGAATTTCAAGAAAATGCCGATATAACTTAAAGTAATTAAAGGAAAGGAAGTTTATGTTAAGTCGAGAAAGCTCAGAGCTGAGATCACAGAGTTGGCCAAAGAAAGAGGAATGGATTTTGATGATGAAGACTATAATTTGTTAGACTGCATGGATGAGGGGTTTGTCAGAATCAACATCGTTGAGACCCGAGCTACATCATTTGTGCTCAATGCTCCACCTTCCATCAAGGAGAACATCGTAGATCAATTGCGAAGTGTCATGGAACAAATGGATAAACAGATTTGTCGCCTTGAGAAGAAAGTGGAAGAGATGCTCATGATCACCATTTAAGGAAAATTACAATCGCAGCAAGTGGCATCACTGGAGGTAAACAAGCCAGAAATGGTACATATTACAGATGAAAGGAAAGATGTTCCTTTAGCCAATGAAGATGAACCGCCAAGGAAAGATTTAACTTTAAAAATGGTGGTAGAAAATGATCTTAAGCAAGTACTCGAGCAATAGGTAAAGGAGGCTTGAGCCCAATCATAAGGGGATGCATCAGTTTCAAAGGGTAGACCATATCAGGAGGAATTCAATATCGTCTTGTGCTGTAAAAGTTTCATTCCACCAACCTTTAAGACTTTCGATGGAACAAGCAACCCCCAATAACACATTGCAAATTTTCGAGCAAATTGTTGCAACGCGAGGGGGGTAATGAGAAATTACTTTTTCGTCTATTTGTGAGCAGCCTTTCAGTGATTACATTTGATTGGCATGCAAAGTTGCTCAATGGATCAATCAAGACGTTCACATAATTGAAAAAATTATTTGTGAAATGATTTGACGGTGCTCAACATCATGTTTCCATTGAAGATCTTATAATGGAGTGTCAGAAGCCCATGAGACATTGGTCGAGAACATTCTACGATGGAAAAACCTTAGCATGAAGTGTGAGCCATAATTGCGGCAGCGACACACTTTGAGGTCTTACTTAAAAAGTATTACTGTCTGATTGCTTTCATGCTTAAGGGACTTACCATTAAGACATTAGAAAAGCTACTAAGTAAATCTAGCAACTTGCAAGAAGAGGTGAAGCCTATCGAATCGACAGAGAAGGTTGAAAGCCTAAATCAACAAAGGCATATGAGAAGAAGTTTGGAACGGTGGCAGTGGTAGAGAATGGCAAGCAGCCCAAAGAGATTCAGTCCGAGTAGTTTTAGTAACCAAAAAAAAGTAGCCAACATTATAGTTAGCCTGGTCAGTCAGCATCTCAGCAAAGATAGTACTGGATAGACAGAGGACAAGGTCAGTCGATAGCAGGCCAACTAAAAAAGGTGTATACCTTCAGGGATGACACAGTAGCAAAGATGTTCTGAAACCTGATCAAAATGTTGGAGTTCAAATTGACTGAGCTGAGGAAGCTAGAAGAAGCCGACAAGAAAGATCAACCTAATAATTACCCATACCACAGATTACATAGCACAACATATAGGGTTGCTTCAGCTCAAGGATTGGCTCGAGAAAAATTACAAAATTAGAAACATAAAAATTCCAAAAGAATATTTAGAAGAACTTGAAAGAGATTCTGTAAATGTGATTTTAGCCGAGTCAATCTCTTTGATAGATCTGTATCCAGTGTACTATGGATGGTGCAGAGTTTGGACTAGACCTTCCAAGAGGATACTGGATCAGATTCAAGCCGCCTCAACATAGGCCTCAGCTCAAAGTCTACCATCCGTCAGACTGATGCTCACCATTACGCCAGAGAAGCCACATCAAAAGGAGATGAAGGAGAAGGAGGTCATTAATAAAATTAAGGTTGATAGCACAAAGCATGGAGCAGGGGATGCACCTATTACATTGGTTGTGTCAAATTTGGGGAAAATGCCCCTCAAATCTCTGACCTTGTACGATTATCTCTATGTCCTTTTGGGATCTTATAATTCTAAGAGTTACGATTCGGTTATGATTTGACTGTCTCTAGTGATGACGTAACTGGCCACGCAAATTTAACCCTGTTTTTTATTCCCAAAATGATCCTCAAATCACACAAGATCTTGATGGATACAATAGCAAACATTAAAAAAATATCGACAACACTGGCTATGATAGCTCAGAAAGTGAGGGACTAGTCCTCGAATGCAAAGGTACATCGATAACAATCGACTTGGATCTTTTCGATTTGGAATCAACACCAAAGAAATCAGCAGCAGCATTAGTACCCCTGGGTCCAACTCAAAGGATAGAAGACATAACCGAGGTGAATCTAAGAAGTGGGATAAAGTTAACCCCAAGAACAGCTTCAATGGAGAAAAGAAAACAAGTGGTACTCAGAAGGAGCCACCTCCACTAATGGAAAGAACACATACTCAAGCAGAGATTAGAGGATAAAATAAAATAGATTATGATGTGCTAGCTCATCATAAGAAGTTGTCAGTCAAACTAAGCATTTACGATGCTTTGATCCTGTCAAAAAAGATGAGAAAAAGCTTTGATCAATGCTCTATTTGATCCAAAAATTTGCTTAGCTCATTTGGCTAGCACAACCTCTGATGCAGTTTGCTCGTTAAAGGAATAACATGGGGTAACCTTCATAGATGAAGATTTGTTGTTTGGTACTGCCGATCACAACAACCCTCTCTACAATTCATTCAATATTGATAGATTCATGCTTTCTAGAGTCTGGAGAATCCATGAGCATTGCTCAACATAATAAGCCTACGGATGTTAACTTATTTTGACATCGATGCTCAGGAGTTTACCACCAATAAGATGATGCTAAAAGGATTTAATCAGAAGGGAGAAAGAGCACTTGGACCAATAATGTTATTAATGAAGTTTGATGATCTAATAGCGACCGCAAAATTTCATATCAACGATGAAGAAACCTCGTTTAATACTTTTCTTTGTTGACCATAGATTCACGAGCATAATGTGGCTTTGTCGTCGATACACCAATGCATCAAATATTGAAAAGAAGGATAAAAGCACTTAAAAAAAGGAATTTGCAACCATTCTCGTTACACGAAATAGGCATCCACAAAGACGCCGCCTACTACGCTCCTTCAAAGAAGACCATCTTTTCCAGGGACGCCACGTCAAACAAGAGTGAAGACTCTAAAGGATTGCAAGAATAGGACCATCGAGATCAGATTCAACGATCTCCCATCATTCCTTTACAACGAGATGGTGAAAGTTTTCTGGTTCACGCATTTGAAATCAAGACTGGGGGCGTGTGTGTGGAAGAACTAACAAGATTGTTGAACGGAAGAATCCAACTATCAACATTGACGTGGAAAGAAGCATTGAAGAGAATAAGTCTGAGAAAGATTTAATGATAGTAAGCCAGAAGAAGCCTCAATTAGATATCTCCTAACAGGATGAAGAGAAAAGTAAATATGAGTCGATATATGATCGGATCAACCCTATGTGCAAGCCATGACTCTAACTCCGATTCATTCTCATAAAGTCGAGTGTATAGAGTTCAAGGAAGTCCATAGTGTGGGCATCAAACCGATCAAGTTCCATCATGCTTCACCTTCTTCAAAATCAGAAATCCATGTAAATTTGGAAAAAAAAAAGTATTTTTGATGAATTAATGGAATTACCATTTGGTTACTACTCTCCTTATATTCAAATGTTAACATAACAAGGACATATGTCAAAATAAATGATGAAGGGGAGACTACACCTCTTTGAGAAATTATGGAACACAAAAGTTAGAACCCCCAACTCAAAAGGTGTATGTTTTGGTATAGTGGGACCAGCCAATGATTCATAATTTTGCATGTTCTTTACTAACAGCTCAAAAGAATCTTGCCTTGACGTTGAAAATGATTCCAAAGACCCTCGATATATGATGTTCCGCCATATATTGAAGAAAAAATCAACGTAATGGTCGATAAGTTAGAGAAAATTAACCTCAGGACTGATGAGCAGCCTAGACCCACGTTTATAAGTTCTTTACACAGTAATGAGCAGTTTACAGAGTTGGTCAAGCTATTGTCAGAATTCAAAGATTGCTTCTCATAGAGCTACGATGAAATATCAGGTAATCTCCAGAAGTCACAGTTCAGAGACTTGGAGTAGATTAGAGTATGGCTCTAGTAAAATAAGCTACTAGAAGAATGCGCCTTGAAATAGAGTAGTAATCATTGTCGAGGTGAAAAAATTAATAGATGCTAACTTTGTGCGAGAGAAGCAATATCCTACATGGCTAGCCAAGATCATGTCAATTAAGAAGAAAAATGGATTAATCTGAGTGTATTTTAACTTCAGGGACTTGAATAAAACGTGTCCAAATGATGAATTTTCACTACCAATACCGAAGCTAATGGTAAACATCATGTCGTCACATGAGATTTTCTCCTTCATGGATGGATTGTTGGGTACAATCAAATCAAGATGGTCAAAGAAGATGCAATGCTTACAGCTTTCAGGCCACCGATTGGGATCTTCAGTTACACGGTAATGTCGTTTGAGTTGAAGAATGTAGGAGCATCCTATCAACGAGCCATGACAAGGATTTTCAATGATCTCATCCGCAACCAAGTTGAGTGCTATGTGGATAATTTGGTCACTAAGAGAAAAAAAAGGATAACCATTTGTACTATTTGAGGACTATTTTTGAACGATTAGGGTAATATAATCTTAAGATGAACCCTTTAAAGTGCACTTTCAGTGTTACCTCTAGGAAAATTCTAGGATTTGTTGTCCATCATCAAGGAATTGAAATTGATCCGGAGAAAATTAAAGTCGTCTTAGAAATGCCACCTCCAAGAGCCTTGAAGCAATTACAATTTTTCAAGGAAAGTTGGCGTATCTAAGATGTTTTATCTTCAATCTATCAGAAAGGTATCAGCCCTTTTTGGCATTACTCAGAAAGGACTCCAAATTCTATTGGGGTGATGCATTTCAACGGGCTTTTGAAGAAATTAAATAATACTAATGAAACCTCTTTTATTAGCAGCCCCTATCCTGGGAAGACCTTTGATACTCTATATTGCGGCTTTAGATGACTCTCTCGGAGCATTATTAGCTCAGGTCAATCATGAGGGTAAGGAAAACGCATTCTACCACTTGAGTCGATGTCGAATGTCAGCAGAGGTAAATTATCCTACTATTGAGAAACATTGTCTAGATTTGATTTTCGTTGCTCGAAAGCTTAGACATTACATACTTTCTCATAAGGTCAGCCTACTTTTGAGGTATAATTCGTTGCAATAATTAAAGACCCCCTGACGCTTTCCGATACATTAGAAGGTGATCAATGATTATATAGTAATTTGATATAACATTCGTGGCTCTTCACGTTATCAAAGTATAGATTCTGGCAGACTATCTCGTAGAACACACACTACCAGCTGGGTCCCCTCTCAACGATTTATCAGACGAATAAATAACGCATGTGGAACAGCTCAGTGCTCGAAGTTGGGAAATGTACTTCGATGGAGCTTCGTCAGCCAGAAGGGATAAATAACTAGAGACATTGATGCCCGACAAAGCATAAAACACTTTGGTCTTTATTACACCAGATCAAGGGATGTTGAGCTTCTCTTACCACATAACAGAATTGTGCACCAATAACAAAGTAGAGTATGAAGCTTTGATAAGCATACTAGAATTAACAATATTAATGGACATAACATTCATCGCCATCTACGGTGACTCACAACTCATTATTCAACAAGTAATTGGTCTGTACAAAATTTTGAAACAAAGGTTGCAAGAATATCATCATTATACAATGAAACTATTGGAGCAAATTCCTAACGTGACATTATATAGAATTCCTAAGGGAAATAATGCCCATTCTGATGCTTTAGTCAAAACTTGCTAAGTAATTTACATGTACGTCGGAAGTCTCTGTTAACATCACCGTGCAAGGACGTCAGGTTCTGGCACAGATTGATATGGATAATTTAAAACAATTTAGAAGAGTAAAAGATAGTAGCTATGGTGGCTGAAGATACAGAAGATTGGTGCCAGCCGTTTGTTAAATACCTGCAGACAGGAGCATTATCAGAAGATAAGTTAGTGGCACATTAGATCAAGAAAAGGGCAATGTCATATGCTTTGGTCGATAAAGTTTTGTGCAGATGGCCCTTCGATCAAATGTGGTTGCGATGTCTAAGAAAAATAGAAGCACTAGACATCGTCAAAAAGGTGCATGCCGGACTGTGATTCGCATAAGTCAGAGCCAAAAATGAAGATGAAAATCAAGAGACATGAGTACTACTGGTCTGCGATGATGTTTGATTACATGGAGATGGCCAAGATGATACACCAATGTCAGGTGCAGGGAGTGGTTTTGCACCAACCTCCGAATGTACTACATCCAACAGTCGCATCATAGCTAGTTGAGTGTTGGAGCATGGATATAGTGGGTATCATAGACCCTCCATTTTCGAAAAGGCACTGATTCCTTTTTGTAGATACTCTCCAATTGGGCAGAGGCAATACAGTTACGAGAAGTTACAGTGCAGCGTGTTCTTCAGTTCTTTAGGAATTAGAGTGTCTACCATTTCGGTGTTCTGCAATGGATTATTTCAGAAAATGGGTCCACTTTTAAGAGCACAGAGATTAATAGCTTTATCAGGCGGCACGGGATAGATTGGAGGTGCTCTACAATCCACTGCCCAAGACCAAATGGTCTATCAAAAGCTTTCAAAAAGACACTCATGCCAATCTTAAAAAACACTGGTCAACAACAAAAGAGTATTGCACGAGAAGCTATAAAAAATTTCATGGGCATACAGGACAACGGTCAGGACTCCGATGCAGCCTACACTGTACACATTTGTGTACGTGTTCGAGGCAGTGCTTCCGTTAGTGGTGCAGTTACCTTCTCACAGAGTCTTCATGACAAAAAAAAATTACAGCTGAAGAGAATGCCAAGCTTTGACTTCTAGAATTGGAGAGTCTCAAAGGGAAGCACAACATAATTTGGAGCTCTACCAGACAAAGATGATTCAAGCCCATGAAAAACCGGTCCGCCCAAGGAAGTTCAAAGTAGGTATAATTTTGAAAGAACGTGGGAAGGTTCGTTCATGGTGGAAAAGGTTTACTCTAAAGGGTCGTACCAGTTAGTGGATTGTCAAGGAGAAATACCCATCTTGCTGATCAACGGATGATATTTGAAGAAGTACTATGCAATGTGATGTCCCAAAGAACAAACTCTGCAAATGATACTTGTTCTTAAAGATAGCCACATAGCCAATGTCTGTGACTGGTCCCATGAAAATTTGTAATAATGAAAATTTTGATGAAATAAATCTGTGTTAAGAGTCTCATACCTTAAAAGTTAATTTTTTGCTAAATGACGAACTTTCTCAAATCAAATAAGATAAAATGTTTGCATATGATTTAAAATTCACCTGATAATGAATTGTTATTGTTCTTGTTTACTTTGAATTTCAGCTCACTGATGTTTTTCATAACTTCTGCAAGAAAATGTGAGGCTGAAGTTGATTTTCTCTTTCAAAGTTGACTTAAGTCTCGCACTACACAAGAAGAAGATGACACAGGGTGGTGTCATAAACTTTTATCTGGACTACGACCAGATTGATCTAGATTATCAATGACACTGAACGTTACCGAGAAAAATGATACGGATGGATTAGAATCATTAATCAGAATCTGCCACAAGGAAGAAGTGTCAGCAAAGAGGAACAATTCTGAAAAGGTTACAAGGGCAGTTCCCGATACTCGTGGCCAGGCGGGAAAGGTTACACAAATGCAGTCAATAATCATGACGTAAAAAGGTGGAATTGGTCGGCGCCTCTTCAAAAGGAGGACCGTTAAGACGGATGCAGTGAAGGAATGCCAACCACCACAAACACAGAGCAATCAATCACCTGGAAAGAAGAAAAGACAAAGAATTAGTGGGATGTGTTCCATTTGCAGAGGAGGAAGTCCACGTTTAGCCAGTGGAAGAAATACTCGCGTAGCTACCGACAAGAAATGATTATCCTAAAATTGCAATGGAGCCTTCTTTGCTAGAAAGCATGCCTACAGAGCCATGCATGGGATGTTTGAGCTGTAAAGCTGATATAGTGAGGCCAGTACTACCAGATTACATGCCAGCTGGATCATTTACAAAGTGCCCGGAATGTCATGTTCTCTATTTAGAATGTTACAGATCCTTGGAAGAATACATGGCAGCTTTGGTGGTTCTTAGGAGTATAGAGCACCCATATGTAGAGCCTTATATACCCCAGTATGTTGAGTTGCAACACTTACAGATTATTCCCAGATATGAGTTGGAAAAGATGCAAGGGTCTGGGAAAAATCAAAATAACACCATTTTAAAAAAAAATTTCATCCCCACATTCATTTGAAGAAATCAATTATTAGAAGTGCTCTTATGCTAGTTTTACTGTGGTGCTTGTGATGTGTTTTTCAATTATTGTTTGTGATAGAACTTCACAAGAAATTCAAAAACAAATCAATAACAATATACTTTTCAACAACATTTAAATAAAAACTCACAACCACTTCAGCAACTTCAAATCTGTTTGAAGTTCAAAAAGCAAATAATTCAGAAACTACAGCTGAAGAACACTCTAATAACGCCTTAATAACACCACAATAACACTAGAAAAGACAAAATAAAACCAATTTAAAAAAAATGCAATTTTATTCCCCACATTATTTCATTTTCTGCGGAGTTATTTGTCAATTTAATGGTGTTATTCGAATATTTCGTGTGTTATTCCAAATGTGCGGTGCTATTGGGCATGAGACGTGGTGTTATGCAAATATTCCTTGTGCATTATTTCATTTTTCGCAGTGTTTTTATCAATTTTGCGGCATTATTCGAATATTTCCTGCATTATTTCAAATGTGTGGTGCTATTGGGCATGAGACATGGTGTTATGCGAATATTCATTATGCGTTATTTTGTTTTCTGCTGCGTTATTTTTCTATTATGCGAGTTTATTTAGGAGAATAGTATTATTCGAATATTTCCAATGTTATTATGTTGTTTCCGCGTTGTTATTTGGGAAAACTTTTCTTTATTAATTTTTATTTATTGCTTTATTTAAGTTTTAAATTGAATAAAAACATATTTGATGTTATTTCTAGTTGTATGTGTTTTATACACAATAAATATTATGCATTTTGAATGTTATTAGAGTTTTATGAACTCAATAACAATACAACATATATACAACTTTGGAAATATACTCAAAATCAAAACAATACAACACATATACAACTTTAAAACACCACAGGAAAGAAAAATGTGTTATGAATTCAATAACACCTAATAACGTCATAATAACACCAATGCACAGTTTCATTCTCGTGTTATTTCGTTTTACTTTTTGGGGTTTCTTTGGTGTTATTTCGACGATCACACCATAAAACCGCCAGCATAACACAGGCACAAGTACATAACACGGTAGTAACACCAATATGCTTCTTTCATGTTTACTGTCGTGCTATTTTCGGCCTTATTTTTAATAATTTAAGCTTCATTGTGTTCCAAAAAAAAAGACATTATTTGTTGCAACACTAAACAAAACCTCGATGCTTTGAAGAACTCCTATTTTCTTCTGTTTATCTGCGACCTTTAATTTTTCTATATTGTCAAACCCTAAACCACTGAACTTCAAACGAAATGATTTTTTTTTTCAGCTTGTAACAATGGTTATCCTATTTGGAACAATGGCTATCTTCTTTGTCGCTCACCGAAACCCTAGGTCCGAAATCTAAAAGACGAAACGACGAAAAGGTGTTTTATGGCCTCTTCGCGTTCCTTTTGTCGTAATATGTTTTCGTAACGTGAAAGCTTTGGGTTAGGGTCGGGTCAGGCCGAGCGTGCGTTTTTTTTTTTTTTTTTTATACCGGGATTCTGTGTGGGTCCCAGAATTCCACGTATCGGCATTTTGTTGGGCTCCGAACGTAGCTCTACGTTCGGAGTCCGGACGTAATCATAATGTGAAAGGTTTGGGTTAGGGTCGGGTCAGACCGAGCACGCGTATTTTTTTTTTTTTACCGGGATTTTGTGTGGGTCCCAAAATTACACGTGTTGGCATTTTGTTGGACTTCGAACATAGCTCTACGTTTGGAGTCCGGACGTAATATTTTTATCCTAACATTGACAGAGTCACGTGATAAACACTTGCTGCAAACCAGTTTTCAAACATCATGAAATAGTTAACACCAGTAACACCACCCATACACATATTGAGAAGTTTTCTTCCTCTACATAAATTCAACTTGTATGTTGATGATATAAGCCATTAGTTCGAGAAAGCTTTCACCTTCATATAGATGCAGCTATTGTGGAGTCAGCTTAAGCGATGCACTGCAAATAACATGCAAGAATATTTCGTAAGCATCACGGTCAAGATATAGAACACTAAAAAATAAATAAAGGAGTATTTACATACATACCATGCAATTATTTCGTATTTACATTTCCAACACAAACATCGATATTTACATGCATAACACTCGAATCATGAAAAATCAAATAAAAAAAAAAACACTATCACCTACTTTTTAGGAGTGGAATACACATTTCCATGCATAGGTTTTATCATACTATAAATATAAATATAAAAGCTTAGGAGTTAGATATGTAAATAAATCAGAATTGTGTGGTATATATGTCCATTTTCCATAAATAAAAAGAAGCTAACCTATTTATGCAATATCGCTTTCCGGTGGGTGGTGGTCCGTCATCAAAGACATGGCCAAGATGGGCGTCACATACTTCACAAAGGACCTCAGTTCTCGGCATGAAAATAATCGATGCATCCAGTTTTGATTTCACATTGTTCCCAATTGGTTCATAGTAGGAAGGCCATCCTGTTCCACTGTCAAATTTTGTTTTTGATCTGCAAATAAATATTTGTAAGAAAAAATTTGCAAGAGATTAGCAACAACAATAAAAAAAGCTCTTAGTTTTGAAAAAAAAAATGTGGGAAGCTCATTTAGTTTAGTAAGTTATTTATGGTACTATAATTCAAAGCTCACTCAAACAGCGGTGTGTCACAGCAAACACAATGGTATATTCCGGGAGATTTAGTATTCCAGTATTCCCTGAGACCATAACAGCAAAGCAAGGCCAATTAATTAGAATTATAGAATAAAAGCTACAGTTTTATACAGACGAAATTAAAATAAAAACAGTTTTTTTTTTTTAACTAAATGGAGGGGGGAGGGTTAGCAACTTTTTTTTTTTATGGTTAGCAACTTTTGGTATATTATTGAGGCGTGCATGTCGTTTAGGCCTTCATCCTTATGGCTTAACCTGTTATTCTGGTGTTCATTGAATCCTTCATAAAGCTCGGAAAATTATTGCTACTAGTGGGAATCAGGCATGTATGAGTAACATTTGTGGTCCATCATATTATCATATCAAGCCATGGACAATATATTTATGGAAGATTTACATCCACACCACTCAATTCCTATGTGTTTAAATATCTTACACCTAAACATTAATTTTTACATATATTATCACCTTACCTATGCATGAAAATGCATATTTCAATTTTTAAAACTAAAAATAACAGTATTTTTTTACGTAATATGAAAGATTTGGGCAAAATAAATGTAAGAAAAAGAATGTTTAGATGTTAGTTATATAAATACATACGAATTGGATGTTAAGTAAATGCTCCTAAATTTATTTGGGAGACATCATGGTGAAATAAGGTGGCATTTAGAATGTATACAACAATTATCAATCTCAGTGATGGAACTAGAGGGTAGCTCGAGGAGACACCACCCCTAAACTTTTACTAAACTCTATAATATTATTTATTACACTAAAACTTTGCCCTCCATACTTAAATATTTAATAATAATTATATTTTAAATTAATAATAATACTTATAACAATTTTAAAAGTTTTTCAAGAAGATAAAATCTCTAAACTTGAAAACTAGTAACCTCTTAATTTTTTATTTCACCACTTCTCTCCTTAAATTCTAGTTCCGCAATTAATCAATCCGTTCACCTCATCAAGGAACTCTTAAAAACTGGTTGTGACAATGTCATTCTACCTTGATAAGTATCTTTTGTGTGTGTTCTCTGAACTTTGCAAAAAGAAGAGCTTTTATGTAGGCATGAATTTCTTTGAGGTCCCATCCTAAGATGGAAGCAATAGCACGTGGTGTGGGATATCTATCATATCTTCATCAATTGTCCCTTCGTAGATAAAGTTTATACACTGATGACATGTGGGTTTACATGCAATTTGGACCTTTTATTACGAACCATAGATTATTAAATAACTTTTACTTCTAGTTTCAAATTTTGTGGCAACAAAGAGTGCTTTTGACACGAACGGGAGCTAAAATAAACGAGCATCTTGCAATAGATATTTGGGAGAACCAAATAAAAGGCAAATTTGATTAATATGAAAGCAAACAAACAAGATACAAGGGGTGATCTACACTTCGAGAGATAGATCGCCTCTCCAAAAAGCATAGATGGTGCTAGGAATGTAAATACATAAGAAAAGCTGCAGCAAATCAAAACATAAGAAAAATCCTAGCTAAATAACCTTAATAAATACTCCACATCCATTCAAACTTCCGCCAACAACTCCCACCCTCCCCCCTCGCCTAAATCCACTCGTCTTGTACGTGATTAACAGCCCTGTGGGCCCCACCCGAAACATGGAATCATCCTCAGGAGCCCCTAGGGCTTCCGTCCCTCGGTTGGGTTGGTTGCCTTTGCCAGACAGGTTGGTATGTCTAAGTTTTACCCGTCCAGATCGGACTTCCTTGAATAAGCACGTGAGTAGGGGTGTAAACGAACCGAACACGAACGAACAGTGCTCGTGTTCGTGTTCGGTTCGTTTGAAATATTGTTTGTTTGAAATAGGCTCGTGTTCGAAATTGTTCGTGAAAGGTTTGTTCGTGTTCGGTTCGATTTGTTCGAAATTAGTTCGAATTGTTCGAATCGTTCAAATCGTTCAAATCGTTCGAACTGTTCGAATATGTTTGAAATGTTTGAAATGTTTGAAATGTTCGAATTGTTCGAAACGTTCGAAAATTTTCAATTTTTTTATATTTTTTAATCTGTTAAATAGAAAAAAAAATAAATATTAATTCTCACACCACATCAAAAATGCCACCATTTTAACTTTAAAAAATTGGAATAACTCTATTAGAGTTTAAATAGTATGTAAATTTATTTTTATGTATAATTTATTTTACATTATAATTTACAGATTTAAATTTTAAAATATATTAATTTTCCTGACTATATAATTATTTTAAAAATATCATAAATTATATATATATATATATATATATATATATATATATATATATATATATATATATATATATATTTATTTATTTAATTTTTTTTTATTTCGAACAATAACGATTCGAACACGAACGAACGCATCACTGTTCGTGTTTGGTTCGTTTAGCAAACCGAACGAAAAAAATTGTTCGTGTTCGTCTCGTTTGCTTATCGAACGAATCGAACACGAACGCTCTGGCGAATCGAACACGAACTGTTCGCGAACAACGAGCTTTTTTGACAGCCCTACACGTGAGTGGGCGTATCAACACTCTCCTTCAAAACAAGCACCTTGTCCTCAAGGTGGAATGATGAAATTTGCTTTTGAATCACTTCGTAAGGATCCCACGGTGCTTCATACTTTGACAAATCTTTCCACTTAATCAGCATCTCCATTGATCCAGACACTCCTCGGGAGCACACCTTTCACCTCCAACAATTCTAGAATATCTCCATGTCCTATGTCAGCGCCAGCGATAGTGAAAACGAGGGTGTATGAACTCCGATAGCACGCCTCAACTATGATACATGAAAAATTGGATGGAATGATGATGATGGTGGTAACTTCAAATGGTAGGTCACTGCCCCAATGCATGTCATAACTAAATAGAATTTAAAATATCATGGAGAAACTTTCTTGCTCCTCATCCTGGCCAATGTCTTTTACCAATAAGGTCTCAACTTCAAATAAAATGTACCCGGACTTGACTTGTACGGTGGAGAACATTTCCTCCATCCCGGATTTGATTTTTCTTATTTCTCCTTCCAATCTCTCTTCCAATAAATCCACTTTCTTCGCTGTCGTCTCTCCAAGATCTTGCTTTAATACCAATTTGATACATGATATGTGAGAAAACCCAAGATAGGTCTAAATTGATTAATATTAAAACAAACAAACAAGATATAAGGTAGATCATCTCCACAAACCCTAGCCGTCACTAGGAATACAAAAACAAAAGAAAAACTGCAGCAAATCAAAACATAAAGTAAACCTAACCCTAATAAATACTCCCCAACATCCATTCAAACTTCCCCCTCAAAACCCCCATTAATTCCTCTTCCCTTATACGTGATTAACATCAGTGTGATCCACACCCAAAATCTGGAAGAATCCTCAGCAGCTCCTAGGGCTCCAACCATTAACATCAGTTTGGTTGGTTATGACCAGTCTTCCCTGGACCGGCTCGTCTGTAGCAAAAATGGGCCTATCAACTTCCTTTCATGCTATATAAAATCTCTCAAATTTGAAAAGCTGCAATAGTCACCTGGCATCTGTAAGGGCAGATATATTTGGTACAACTCATCAAGCGTATGAGACACCGGATGGCCGAATAATTAAAGTTGAGGATCAGAAAAAAAAAAAAATGAAGGTTTGTTTCACTGTAATTTAAAAAAGCTTAGCATGATGACTTTCTCTTTGCTCTTGCCACAAAAAAAAATCGAATAGTTTGGGTTCCTCTAATTGATATTTGCACAAAAATGTAGGCAAGGCGGCAGGCTACCTCACTTTTGACTGTTTCTAAAGTTGAGTTAACTTCGACGTCAAGTAGTTTGGCTAATCAATTACTCAAGCAGAATGTTCTTATAAATCCAATAGCAAGAGACTAAGTCCTTTGGCCTTAACAATTTAAAGAGATTCCTACATCTCTTGTCCTCAGCATGGGCGAAGAGTAATATAAAAAGATTGAATAGCTGGTTGATACAATGATTCATAATCAGCTGATTTTTATCATTAAAATTGAACTTCCATATTTTTTACTTTATCGAATCAGCTATTCTGTTTTGAAAGAAATCTATTTCTGTTCATGTAGCTAAGTTTTAACAGTAAGATTACTTTACAAGTTTTTATCAATAAAATAAATAAACAAATAAAATGGGAAATTTACATAGATACCACCCAATACCTATGTAATTACATATCTAAAACCTAAACTTCTTTTTTTTTTTCTCATTTATGCCACCCAAGCCTTTCATAGCACATCAAAAATACCATTAATTTAACTTCTGAAAAGTAAAATAGACCTTCTCACGCATAAGTAAGGTGGCATGTACGTAAAAATTGAAGTTCAGATGTTAGATATGCAAGTACATTGGGATTGAGTGGAATGTATGTCAATCTTCTGAATAAAAAATCAGATCTTCGAATATTCATTATTCTAATATTTTAGTTCACTGATAAGAAAAATATTCAGAAGAAAAACAAAAAGAGCAAACTGAAATCTGGGATCCAATTGGTTTACCCGGTAAAAGCCCTCTCAGTGCCCTTTTGGCGGGTGATGTAGAATTGTTCTGGTGTGAGGCGTTTTTTCCACTCATCATCACTTACAGGGACATGACTACCTTTGCCTAAATCTTTCAAACCAGAGATAAAATAAGATCAGTTTCTGTGATGCTGCTTTGTTCAGGGAAACTATTAAATGAATGGTATTAAACAAGTACTAGAAATCAGTATAAAAAAACAAAAGAAAAAATTTTAAGAAAACCAAATCGAAAATAAGCATGAGAGAAATTTATCTTCATTAACAAAAAAAAAAAAATCCTCCAAGCATTATCCAATTGTCAAATTTTTGGGATATGTATTTGGTACAATGGAGGATACACCCAAACATTATAGAGATATATGCATACAGAGAATGATTACTTATTTCCGATACGAATTTTACGTGAGCCATGGATCACATTCTGCAATTTGCTACAAAAGAATATTTCAATAGGCATTCAAGGTTGTCTCAACCGTGGACCTGATATTTAATTTAATCATAGATGCCAAAGTACACTTCAAATTAAATTTTAGAAACCGTCTAAGAACCCGAAACACATTATTCAATGAAATATGAGAAACCCTCAAAGGATTAGTTCATGTGGGAAAAAAAATACCTGTCATTATAAGCAAGCTAGTATAGAACGAGAAAATCAGAGAAAAGGCGGTGAAACTAAACATGGAAATTCAACTATGCACCAACGTAATTCATGAGGAAAGCATTCCAGTTGCAAAAAAAATTGAGTTGCAAAAAAAAAAAAAATTGAACCATAATTCATTTTTCTTGGCTAACAAGGGTCTGTTTTAAAATTCACTCCAGCTTAATGCTAAGCTTTTAAAGAAATATTAACTTGAGGAAGATTTGCATCTATACCACACATTTCTTATGTATTTATATACTAAAACCTAAACCTCAATTTTTACATACATGCCACCTTAACTATGATTGGAAAGGTGTATTTCAATATTTGAAAATTATAATTATTGCTTTTTTTTTGTGATATGAGAGACTTTGCTGGTTTAGATGTAAAAAAGTGAATTTTAGGTGTTATATATGTAAATACACAGGAATGGGGTGGAATGTATGTAAATGCCCCATAATATTATTGGCTAGCAGGAAATTAGTAGCCCAGTAAATATAGAACAATTTTTTTCATAACAAAACTAAAATAAGAGAAAATATTGAAGCAATATTAAAAAGTAGATACCCAACCAAATTTCATCAATAACGAAACCAAGTCAACTCGGAGGAAGAAACTATGGTGCAAACATATGCCAATACCATTGATTGTCTTTAAGCGTCAAAACTTTGGATGGTGCCCAAATATAGTAAAACTGTCAAATCTCTCATCGATAAGAATAAAAAATATCCTAATTCTATTGCCAAAAATAACAAAAAAAAAAAATCATACCAAGTACATGAGCATTCTCCCACCTCAAGACCTAAGGGCTTGGACTTCCTCCTTATACTGTATTACAACCCTGAAAACTTAAATCCAAATGAAGATACTTGATGAATGCCACACTCACATTGGACCACAATCAAATCTCCGCTCTCCTTGCCTTCCTGGAATTTTTTATTCTGCTATAATAAACCATCTGCAATCAGCAGTATTTCCGTTTAGACATCCTATTTACATTCCTCTATCATGCTATAAGCCTGAAGTGTTAAGTAAAAGTTTTTTTAGTGTAACTCGCTATCAAGAGCGGAACCACGTTATGTCCAAGGTTGGCAATTTTTTGTCATGAAATTTGAGATTTCTTTATATATGTAATAAAATTTAATATTTTTTTCTAACAAGTTCAGATAATTTAGTAGTTTTTTCCCAGTGATATGCTATTTGCCCAATTCTTAAAAAACAATAAATATTTGGTGATTTTGCTCATACAAAAAAAAAAAAAGTTAGTTCCGCCCCTAACAGCTACCAGAAGTTTTAGTTCTTGGACGATTGATCTTTATTTAGTACTGATATCTTCTTGATAGATAAATACAAAATTTCCTTATGCTCCTTTATTCTAGAGTTTGTTGTGGGTGGCTTAATTTGCTAAGATGTATTAGAGCTAACATTCATCTGCAATGGCGAATGACAGTGAACAACAGGCAATTAATGGA
>NEWO01000338.1:164779-177314 GCA_003013225.1 Phalaenopsis aphrodite | reverse complement strand
GGGGACTTTCATTCAAAAGTATCTTGAGTTTTGTGGAATAATTAGTTAGTGCATAAAGACCCTTAAGAAGTTTTTAAACCATATTGAATATCAAGTAGGATCCTCATAAATATTTTGAATATTTTATAACTCAATTTTAATATGAAATATTAGATTTCTTTGATTTAAAATCTCTAGTTGCCTATGTTGCATCTTTTTTAGATCTTCATGAGAGGGCCCTTCAGATATGCAGTTGGCATCATAATAGGAAATTCAATTATTAGCACGGTCACATGGTGCGGTAATGATAAACCATAGATCATATATTTTATTAAAGGTTTAGATACGGTTTATTTGAAGTGTATAAAATGCTTGTCAGTAATAAAATTAGGTGACATTTTATCTACAGTTTTATATTAATCGACGTTTATCCAATGTACCTAACCATCGCCGGTGATCAAAAGGTTTAACCTTCGCTTGATCGCCAATTACATAACCAACATTAATATCCATAGGAAATGTGTTGTACATACGTCAAAAAGGTGTTGCACCAAAAAGTGTAGCCTAATTGTTGGTTAACCAAAAAACATTACCAATGGTCTAAATCCATAGCAAAAATGCAGCACTCTCTTATAATGTCCCTTGTTTGATATGATGTCAGAAAATCGTCGACACTGAATCAACGAGTCTTAAAATCATAGGTAAGCCATCGAAATCTTTATCATCAGAAAAAATAAAATGTAAGCCTTTCTTCGACACTATAATTTACACACCCGTGGTCGTAATAGTGCAATTAACACACATCACAACATAGTAATAAAACTAATTAATTAGTAAAATATATGCAGAAATAAAAGAAAAATAATTGATTTTAGCTGAATTAAATGAGCAACTATATAATAAAACTAATGTTCGAGACCACTAAATTATTTAACATACAAAAAAATATTAAAAAATATCTCCTACTCATCCTTCTTTATTCTCTCATCATCATCATCATCCTCATCCTCATCCTCATCCTAAACTGAATGCTTCCCTTTAAGCAGTTTAGAACGTAACATCATTTTGATGTCTACTTTCCTCTTCAACTCCACATGTGATATCAGAGTGGCTAGGTGGGTGGAGACCTAGGCAGCAACCTAAGAAGCAACCTGGTGATGCATCTTCTTCTCCTTTGCAGTGGAAGTAGATGCACCATCTATGTTAGAGGTCAGGCTAGCATCATAGGTCGGCGAACCCCAACCAATAGACCCTACCCCTTTTCTCGCAGCTGACAACCTCCCTCTATATGACATACTAAAAAGGATCATGAGGTGTGCTCGAACCATAGGCCAACTTCTGGGATCGGCTCTCTTTGATCGTCTAGAAGATCTCCTACATAAGCTATAATTAATAAAAGTTAGAGATTAAATAGACTTTGATATTTATTTGAAATGGATTTAATAATTAATCATGTGAATTACCAAGGTTGTCTAGGATATACTATCCACCAGGACTAATTCGATTGCCACCTATGAGTGTGCCCATGTAACTCTTCAGTGCTCTCATCCTTTCTATAGAGTCTGTTAATGTAATGAAAGCCTTATAAAGAAATTCAAGAGATTATTCAAAAATGTCATGATTTTGAATTTGAAAGACATTTTGAGAATGATAGAACTGTTCATAAAATTTTTAAATTTGGATTTTATTAACATAATCTATTTAGAGATGTTAATATATAGTAGATTTTATGGGACCATTTATACTCTCATTCGAAAATATATACATATTGATTGCAGTGAATTATGTTTCAAAATGGATTAAAGCAATCACTTTACCTCGATGTGATGCTCGTAGTGTTTCAAAATTTTTAATTAAAAATATTTTTACAAGATATGGAATGTCGAGAATAATCATTACCGATGGAGGATCTCATTTTAGAAATGCAACAATTGCAAGCTTGGTGGAAATATATAATATAGTGCATAAAGTTGCAACTGGTTATCATCCCCAGATGAGTGGTTTAGCAGAAGTATCTAATCGTGAAATTAAGAGAATTATGGAAAAAAGTGTTAATCCTAGTAAAATGGATTGGTCTACTAGATTAGCTACTGCATTATGGGCATATAGGACAGCCAATAAGACACCTATAGGAATGTCCCCTTATAGATTAATTTTTTAGAAGACTTATCACTTGCTAGTTGAATTGGATCAAAAAGCTTATTGGGCTATAAGAGAATTCAATTTTAATTTGAAATAAGCTGGTGAGAAAAGATTATTGCAATTGAATGAGGTTGAGGTTATCAGAAATGAATCTTACGGTATTTCGAGGATTTGTATGGAAAAGATGAAAAAATGGCATGATCGGAAGATAATAAAAACAGAAATTGAACTTATACAGTAAGTTTTATTATACAATATAAGATTGAAATTATTTTCTCGAAAATTGAAGTCTAGGTGGAATGGGTCATTCAGAGTTATAAAAGTACATCCCTATGGGGTAGTTAATATTGAAGACCCAAAGACTGAAAGAATATTTAAAGAGAATGAGCACAGATTAAAATCATATTTTGATGGTCAAAGACCAGCTTTTAAAGAGACAGTAATGTTGGGTCACCTAGAATAAGACTGGTAATGTCGGGCAGCGACATTAAACTAAGCATTTTGTGGGAGGCAACCCATTTGTTTCTTTGTTTATCTTGTTTATGATTGTTTGAGATAGTTCATGTATATTTATTTTTATGTCTTTATGTAGTTCGTATATTTAATAAAATATTTAGAAACAACTTTATTTGCCTTATTTTATGGAAACTTGTGAATTTATTGGATTGAAATCGAAATGGCGAGAATTCTAGAACTGGCGCATGATGCGCCGCAGGTCTAAAAATGTTTAAAAACGTGACAAATGGTACTTTTTGGCAGTTTATTTTCCATATAACTCCTAAAAACCGAATCCTAACCATATTTTACACGGAAAATAAGGGAAGAGTCACCATTTTTCAATTCCTCCGACTTCCCACTCTAGAAACTCTACTAGATTTGGAATTTTCAACTAGAAAAAGTTTGTCAGTTTAGATGCACAAAAATTACATGATCGAGTTCTAATGAAGAAGAGGCTAATCAAAGAAAGAGGATTTGTGAAGCAAGGATTCAACACACTGAATACTCGAGTATAAGAGACTATTGCGCATAGGCATTGGGAAGTGCTTTGCTACACTACTTCCACTGTTGTTGTTCCTGTAGTAAAAGAACTTTATGAAAATCTTCATGGGATCAACCAAGGAATAATTTGAGTGTGTGGTCGGTTTGTGAAATTCACTCCTTCAAGAATAAATGAGATGTTTATGATTGAAAATGTGTATATCTGTCATTATGCAAACTTTACCACCACCAGAGAGAATATGAATGAACTCTACCGCTACTTTATGAATGAAGATGCTAATTGGAAGACCAGAGATGATGGAAATGTATGTTTTCCTTCATCATTTTCAAATTCAGTTTTAAAAGCCTGACACTTCTTAATTGCATCGAAATTACTGTCTACCATGAAAATTAGTAAGGTCACTAAGGAGAGTGACATTCTGAGTTACTGTATTCAAACCAAAAAACCTATTGATATTGGAGCTATTATTATGAAATCATTTTTGGGTTTGATTGTGAAAGGATCTACAACTGGACTGGGACATCCATCAGTTATTTTCCTACTATGCAGTCAATCGCAAGTACCTTATGAAAGTTGGGAAAAATTACTACTTCCTTGGAAGCTGATGGATCCAGAAGTCTACTGCAACTATATTGGAATAGGAGATGAAAATGATATGAATGTATTGCTATGTTCAAGAAACATGCGTGGATTGAAAAAGAAAATTCAATAGATGAATTTCCATTTCGACTCCTCTACAATTTGTATGTGCACTACCAATCGATGGGAGATATCCAGGAAGACGATAGTGAAGATGATGTTTGATCTTAATTTATGCACGGAATATTTTGTGTAGTATTGTTTGTTTTAGTTTGTTGTGTTGTATTGCATTTCCTATCAAATGAATGCTATAGATGTTTATGTTTTGAATATTGATGTTTATATTTCACTGTTAAGATGTTGGTTTTCCTTAGAACACTGAATTTAAAGTTTATTGGCTTGAAAAAGTATTAGTTTGTAATAGCCCAAATTTTATATATAAATGTGAGTCTTGTGTTGTTTGGGAAATTTTAGTGTTAGTGTGATGTTTATGTATGCTTAAAAAGATTTATTTGAGTAAAATAGAGGTTGACGTAAAGTAGTACGAAGCAGATTTTGACAAAAACTGAAAACTATAAAATTTGAGCTCTGGCGCATCATGCACCAACTTATAGAGACTTGGCGCATGATGTGCCAAAGGTTTGAACATGCTATATTGCCTAGAAAATAGCAAAATTGCATGGGCAAACTCCATTTTTTATGCTTGAGTCATCTTCTACCTCAAGTCCTTGGTCTAAAGCATCACATTGTTGGCGATAGAGAAGGATTTGGAGGCTAAAAAATATAGATTTCATTTTCTTTTGGTAAGAGCTTCACTTTGACTTAAAATTTTTTTATTTTCATCATGGATTTTGGGAGATCAAAAATTGGAATTTTTTATGAAAAAACTCGAAGAAAACTAATGGTGAAAAGCTTTTTAGCAAATAACCTTGCTTGAGAAGTTAGATTTTTTATTTAGTAATTTATTTGGACTATATTTGGATTTTTGTGGAATTTTCAAATGGCTCCCTGAATTAAGAGAGAAAAGCCATCTGAGGACTTCGACAAATGAAAATTTGTTAGTTTTAAAGCCCAACATAGTTACAATACTCAGATGGAGACCAAGAGAATGATCCAAGAGTGGGAGTTTTCAAACCCGGGTGGCAAGGTTGAAACACTGATTCTTGCCAGGAATTGGGAAAGATTCTGCTACTTCACTGCTGTAGCAATTGTCTCGATGATTCGGGAGTTTTATGCAAACTTGAGATTCACTAGTGATGATCACATCCTTGTTAGAGGTAAACAAGTTGAGTTTATTGCTGATTGAATCGATACTTTTTATTGTTTGAGGGGTGTATTTTTCGATGAATATGTCGCATTTGTGATGACTGATTCATCACAGGAGGAAGTGATTGCATTTTTTATTAATGGAAGAGGGAAATGGAAGATTAAGAATAATAAGATAATTAACTTCTCTGCTTCTATGTTAACTATTCAGTCAAAATCATAACACCAATTCATTTTTGCCAGACTATTGCCAACAAATCATTTGACTGATGTTACTAACTATAGAGTTGTACTCAACTATTGCATTCAAAACATGAAGGCAATAGATGTGGGTGCACTTATATTTCAACATGCTCGAAGTATTGCTGGTAGTTCTACAGCTGGAGGATTGGGATACCCTGCCTTGATTTTTACTTTATGTGAAAAATCAAGAGTAGAATCCCATAGAAATGAAGAGAGATTGCAGCCACAAAATCCTATCGGGGGACATGCGATTCAGAGAGTAGAATCATTTGTTGAGTCTAGAAGTGGAAGAAGAGATAGACCATCTACATCTACTGCAGAGGTATCTACTTCTAGATTTATATAACTTGAAGATATTATGGATCAGCTGATGATTCAACAGATGGATATAGTAAATATTCAAACTCATTTGGGAGAGATAGGAACAAGGAATGCATAAAATGATAAATATCAGTAGAGGAGAGTTCAACATGATATTGAGTTTGAAAATGCCATGGTAAGACACCTTAGGGGTGAACCTAATGTGGACTTTCCTACTTGCCCCAGTTTCACTCCCTATGCTCCCATCCATGAAGAAGAAAAATAAGAAGAAGAAAAAAAAATCATATGATGAAGAGGAAGGAGATGAAGATTGAGGTTTTATGAGTCTTTTTTAGTTGTTTTGATGTCTGTTTGTTGTTTGTGTTTTTATTAGGTTGTACTTTAATTTGAAACATGTTGTAATAAAAGACTTTTTATGTTGTGCTGTGAACTGAATTTGTAATAGTACTTGTAGACTTTCATTTTTTATGCATTTTTACTATTTTTAGTTTAATTTGAAATTTAGTTTTTCAGTTTTTGTATTTATGTTTTTAATTCTCAACAAGTTCTCTAAAATATATTATGTTTTATTTAATACTTTAAAGTCTGTATGTAGTTTTACAATTAGTACTTGCAGTATACCAGAGCTCAATTTCATAGTCAGAAATCCTCTACTGGTCAGTACTTATTTTCATGCATTTATTATTTTCTTTCACTTATTAAATTTTATATTCAAAATATTTTTAAAGTCATTTAAAAACTTAATTTTGAGGGAAGGATAAATTTATTTTGAAGAAGGGGTAAACTAAATTTTATTTGTCCTTAAGTAACTATATTTTTAAAAATTAATTAAACATGGCCTGGGGTATTAAGATTTAACTTTAAATGACTATACTTCTGTTTATAAGTATTATAGTAAATTTAGGTAAAGAGATTTTAACAATGAAGGTCAATTCTAAAGTTGAAGATATTTGGTGTAATAGGATAAAACAATGTTTTTTTTCTATTTAAAGTAAAGAAAATTGTATTTTTGAGGTTTTAAGTAGAGTTTCATGTGAGAAGAAAGGAATGAGACTTTATGCAAAAATCATAAACTAATACGAATTTATAAAGTAAAGAAAGGTTTAGAGTTTTGACTTTAGGAAGAGGATAGTGAAGTTCAAAATCACTAAAGGCTATCCAAATATAGTAATCCTCCCTTGAAAAAGAAAAAGAAAAGAACGAATTGAAAAGATCCTAAAAGAAACAAAAAAGAAGAAAAAGAAAAGAAAAAAAATATAAGTGACGAGAAGTTTGGGGAAATGCCTAATAAAAAATTGGCTTTACTTGAATCAACTTAAGGAAAAAGCTTTATTACATTTTCTAAACTTGTATTGGATTAGTAGCATTCCTAGTAAAGTTTTCATGAAGTTCTTTTTCATATGAATGTTATAAATGTCATTAATATGATAAATTGCAATTCTTCTTAAACTGAATAGAGATTCAGAAATCTTAAATTTGATTGCTAAGTATTCCTAGACTTAGAATTTGAATCTATGTTATTAAAGGGTTTTTCTTAAATTCTACTATTCGATTTATTAAACTAAAGTATAGAAGTTAAAAGTTAATCTCTACCCTAAGCCATATGCTTTTAAGTAATAAAAGTGTTACTTGAGGACAAGTAACATTTAAGTTTGGGGGACTTTGATACACCAAAATAATATACTATTTTATATACCTAATTTATACTTATTTTTTGTGATATTGCACTTCAGAGAAGGGTATTTTGTGTTTTATATTGCAGACATATCATTTTTAGGCATTTGGAGCGAAAATGACATAAAGGATGAAATTTTGATTAAGAAGAGCCAATTTTTTATTCTGGCGCATCATGCACCAGATTGGCACATGACGCGCCAAAATCCAGAGAGCTGGTGCATGATGTGCCATATCGACGCATGATGCTCCAAGGGTGACTTTTTCAAATTAAGGAGGTTCGAGAAGAATTTTGTGTGAATTTTCAAATTAATACTTGTTCTACACACACCTTGGAGTGATTCAATGCATCTTGAGACTTTGGAACGCTCTTTTATGAAGGGATATGACTCTTGGATCAAATGAAACATCTTTTGAATTTAAAAGAGTTGAACTTTAGAGGGAATTTTGAAGGGAATTTTGAATTCTTTTCCAAAGGAGACAGCCCAAAATAAAAGAAGAAGACTTGAAGTGCTTCTAGGGGGGACGAAATAGAGTGAAGCTTTTGGTGGGTGGCATGAGAGTTGGAGAGAAATAAAGAAGATGATATTTTCTTCTAGGTTTGTAAGAGGAGAGGGAAGGTGAGAGATTTCTTCATTATTAAATTTCTAATAGAGAATTGGGAGTCTTTGTAAAGAGAGAAAGGCTTGGAGAGAAATTCTAAAGATTTGCTTGAGAAGGACTATGAGATAAGTTGTATTTTCATTTCTTTTGTTTTGTAAAACTCATTTTTATATATGAAATTCGTGTTTTATCGTATCCTTCTCTTGAATTCTGAGTAGTTTTCTTTAACCTTCTCCCTACTTTGAAGATATGGTTTTGTGAAGAATATATTTTGTTTTCTACGATTTTAAATAATAATAATTTGTGATGATTTGAACTTCGATCTTCATTTAATTTTTGATCTGGTCAATTGCAATGTTAAAACTTGTTGAGAGGCTTATGTTCTTAAATGAGATATGATTTCTATAACATAGAGAGAATCACATTTGATTTGATGGGAGAGTATTTCATCCATGAGATTGGTTGTAAATAAATAGGGAAGTACACTTTTGTTGGATGCAAAATTGGAGATTTTAAGGGGACAGATTAAAACCCTTAATTTAGTTCAGTTGATTGGAAAATAATGTGAGATTGTTAGCCCTCAGGCAAGGGAGTAATGGGAGCTCTGGAGTGGCAGTCATTATTCTCCTAGCCTAACCACAGAATTAGGGACCAAACTTTGGATTAGTCGATGTTCTTTATACCACTCGGAAAAGGATAAAGAATAGGATTTCTCCTATTTGGTACAAAACAATTTATATATTTTTTTTCAAATGATTTCAATTTCTTCATAAACCATATACTCGTTGTAAAGGGGAAGGATGCTTTCCTAAATTTATACTTTCCGTCACAATAAAAACTTTGATGAATTTTCATAATTTTATTTCTGAAAGTTTAGTATTTAGTTTAGTTTAATTTTTCTAATCTTACATCTGCATTTTAATTAACATTCACCAGAGCAGTCAAGCTTCAAATTTTTCACTTTACTTTTTTTTTGTTTTTATTATAAAATAATTTTCAAATTTTACTTTAGGATTTTTCAACTTCTCTATGGGATCGATATCTAGGACTCCATTAGAGCTCTTTATTACTTGTACGATACGTATACTTGCATCGATATTTAGGATATATTTGGCAGTTAAAAAAAAAAGAGTTTTAAAGGATAAATTATATTTATAAAAATTATTTTATTAGAATTATATTGCATATTTATTATAAATCTATGTGCATCTAGTTTCTGGCGCAGTTAAGTGTTGTCAACTTCATAAATATTTGGATATACAAATCTCCCGTGTCATCATCCTTAGAACTTCAGGGTAGTTTTTCTAGTACAACATAAATCTTCAACTCATTCTTAGGCCTTTGCACAATCATTTTGTGCAATTTAAGCTCTAGGTCACCTTAGACTCCGAGGTCGTCGTTCGTTACAATGTAAACCCTCCTATCTTTTAGGCTATTTGTATGATTCCATCATGCAAATATAAGACCTAGTTAATAATAATTGGAAGGAAGTAACATTTAATAATTTTTCCTCAAAATTGAAGCCAAACCATATGATAGCTTGTGAAGTCTTCGAGGTATTATTCAGGATCTATGATGACCTCTAGTTTTCTCCCATTATATTCCATAATAATTGTTCCTAATTGATCTTCACCCATTTGATACCTTTTTTTTCTGACCTTGAAAGTCCTAAACTTTGAAATTCTTGAAGACAATTGTTTTGATTTAAATTGAGAGTTTTCTTAGGTAACCTTGGTCATTTACGATGTAATTAAATATATGGGTTTGCCCTTATTGGAGACTTAATATAAACCCTATATTATCTTTAAAATTAGATAGGAGAAATTTTTTTGTCAACATAAATAGTTTGCAGACTAAAACTGATGTCATAAATTTGTTAGTTTATTTAATCGAGCCTCATTAGCTAGTAATATTCCTCAAGATAGAAAAATTGCTTGCGGTGTTGTGCTCTTTTATTTAAACTGTATATATGAGATCGGTTATGTCTTGTATTTTCAAAAATTAAACTACTACTTTTCATAACTCTATAAATACTATTTGAAAAATGTAAATTTGCAAAAAGGGGATCGACATGTCTTCCAATGGTGTCATGGCTTATAGAAAAACTTCTTTAAGCTTCATCATGTTGGTCTTAACCAACTCATCCAAGTGTTGAGGATTTGAGACCACCCATGTGGGATTTCACAAAAGAGCTAAAAGATGGTTAGAACTCCTAAAGGGGTGGGTCTCATTACTAGTTTTCATGGATAGTCAATATGGATGCTATATTGGATAAATCCTATGTTCTAAGAGAAGAATTTAGACCTCACCAAAATGAGGTGAACACTTGATAAGCCACAAGTCCTTTCAAATAAGACATAAATATTAATTTCAAACTTTACATCTAGAAAATGTTTAAGAATAATAATTTTTAGAATAATGTCATTTAAATAGAATTTTTGAGAGAAAAGAATTGTATATTTGTTATAGATTTTATGTATTGTAATACTTAACTAATAATAGAAAATTTTTTAGCTCTCTATAAATTGAAAAGTAGAACTTATTTTATTTGCTTAAATATTTTTCATATTTGATATGAACCATTTTATATTGGGAAGTTTAAATGCATACCACCTAACTCTCACATATTTTCATATCTAACATTTAAAATCATATTTAAATTATTAATATATTAAAGTCAGATATCTATGCATGAAATGTGTATTTCACTTTTAAAAGTAAGTGATAGTGGAATTTTTCAAATTAAATTAAAGGTATGAATTTTAAGCATATAAATAAAAAAGCTTAGGTATTAAATAAGTAAATAGTTAGGAGTTGTATGGTATGTATGTAAATGCTTATTTATTATTTATGTAACCAAAGTTATTTAAGAATGATACCACCAAATACTTTTGTGTTTATGATATTAAATTTTGCTTTAATTTCGACTTATAAATCTGTAATCTAAGAGTGATTGAACCTAATAACCTCTAACCATTTTTATTGAATCCACAAAATATAAGTTTTTCTAAACATAGCTCACGTGTGTCTACTTTAAGATGAGCAAGAACTTTTACATACATCACGTTAAATGTTGCTACTATATCAACAAGCACTTGATTAATCTGAAGTTCTCTAGGTTCATAAAAATATAAAGTGCATGATCATGATTAGTAGTTATTAGGAGCAAATCTTCATTCAAATATGTATCTCAGACATTTCTTTAAAGTATAAAGCCTATTCAAAAGAATAAAGCATGGCTTGAGTAAAATAAATAATTTGACTAATAAAGCCTTAAATAGGACTACATGCATCTTTTTAGACACAACAAGATCATTGAAAATGCTCAATTTTGAAGGGAGCCTCCTAGGGTAAGGTAAGACGTTATAGTCCACATGTATATATTCATTTTGAACCTATCCTATACAAGTGCATACTGTGTTAGAATACAATTCATATCATGAATGAATCATTTATATTAATTTATTTTATCTTTTTTATTCTATAGTAATGTTAATTTTTTGAGTAAGTTTCATTATAAAAAATTTAATTTATTCACAAAATTATTGTTTATTGGCTTTCTTTGTTCTGGTAAAAATAAAACAATAGTAATATAAAGTTAGGATACTGAGATATTTACTTCAAACATCAATTGTTATAATCTTCTTCTCTCTAGATACATTTTTACTTTTGCTTTTCTTTTCTTTGCCTCCATAACTTTAATCAAATTAACATTAATTTAAGTGTTGTTGGGCTTGGACTTCAAATGAAATTGGATCCAAACTATTCCTAGTATTAAAACCTAAATTCATGTAGACACATGTTTAGATGCTTGACAAATTTTATTTATTAAGTTATTAATGAGTAGTATATAGCAATCTCAAACTAATTATAATTAGATAAATGACCTAATTCACCATCATGAAAGATGAGAAAATCCATATAAAAAGGTAGATTTGGTAGACCACTGATCAAGATATAGTAAATATTTTTTTTGGGATTATCATTGTCCCCACAAAAAATAATATAAAATTAAATAAATACTTAATTTTGTATGCATAGATGAAAAATGAAAAATGATTAGAACTTAATTAAAACAAAATTTTAAGACATTGCTCTAAATAAAATACATAAACACTAAATCCATCTTAATTCAAATAAGACTTGAAAATGGTTTAAATAATGTTTATACAAGGTTCATATAAGGTTTAAATAAAATATTAGGTTTTCAAAACTTTGTTGAAAATTAGGCTTTCTTTGCATTTTTGTTTTATTATAACTAAAGCAAGCTCTTAACATTGAAAGGGAAGATATGTTCATTTTACATTAAATAATAAAGTATATAAACACTAATCATTCTAATCAGTTTTGAAAAAAATCTTGTTGGAGAACTTGTTGAAGCCTTTGAGGAAGAAGTTATCAATTCAAAAGGCTTTGTTAAAGGCTCTATTAAAATACTTTCAAGAACACAAACAAAGAGGATATTTAGATGAGACTAGTTCAAGAAGTGTTTATGCTTATACATTCACCTAAGTATGGAAGAATATCACTCATATTTTAATAAGTGGTACATTTATCCAAAATTAACTTTTGAACATATTTGTCTAAATTGATCTATAAGAGTTTCCATTATTATTGATTATAAATAATTGTGCTGAGTTTTCTGATGATTTATTAGAGGTCTGTAAATAATGAAGAACTTTGGAGAGGGTTTATGTTTATTGCATTTTTTGGCATATGAGATTTTTT
>NEWO01000338.1:144932-164705 GCA_003013225.1 Phalaenopsis aphrodite | reverse complement strand
ATATTCCGAGGTGAATTGCATGTAGGGTTGTAAATGAAACAATGTGCCCGATGAACAACACAAACTCCCTTGATTATGAATCAGTCATATTCATTCAAATTAATAAATAAACAAACTTGAATAATTTATAAAAACTCAGAGCTTAAATGAAATAAACGTGAACATAATCGAACTTATTCATTTATGTTTACGAATTAATTCATTTGTTGTTCAACAAGTAACTCATTAAATACTCAATATTATGCTCGATGATAACTCGTATCATATATGATATCTTATTTCATAAAAAAATAATTAACTAGAATTTATTTAATTATAGATTTAATAGTTATATATTATTATATTAATAATATTTTTTATTAATTGTTAATTATATATTTATTTTATTAAGGTTTAGTTTTATTTGTTAATATACTTATGAATTATGTGGTAAGTGTGAAATGTCTCTTAAAATTAACTTTAAAACCCCACAAACCTCACTTTTCTTCTGGCCTTTCATAGTTTCGTGTATCTCGGTTTCACTTGAAGCAAATGAAACCGTGAGTTATTAGGGATGACTTTTTGAGACAACATGATCATGGTGTGCAATGATATTTGAATCTCTAGTCTCATATATCTCTCATTTCTATTTTGCTCATAAATGTTACATAATTCAAAAGTATTGTTGAGAAAGTGCAGATGCGCCAGGGATGACTTTTTGAGGATTAATGCGGTTTGAAATGAATTTTGCGCAAATTTTCAAAGGGACACTTATTCTAAACACCCCTTAAAGTAATTCAATGCATCCAAACATTTTGGAATGTTCTTTTATGAAGGGATATGTCTCTTGGATCAATGGACATGTCTTTTAAATTCAAAAGAGTTGACTTTTGGACAAAATTTTGGAGGGAACTTTAAATTCTTTTTGTAAGGAGGCTGCCTCTAATAAAAGAGAGGGAAGTCTAGGGCTTGAAGGAGGAGGCCTGTGAGGGATTTTCGAAGAAGGCAAGGGAGAGAGAGAGAGAGAAAGTTAAGAGCTTGGAGATTTTCTTCAAGGATTGTAAGAGAAGAGGGAAGGTGAGAGATTTCTTCTTTATTACACTTCTAAGAGAGAATTGAGAGTGCTTGTAAAGAGAGAAATGCTTATAGAGAACTTCTAGGAGTTTGCTTGAGAAGGATTGTGAGATAAGTTATGTCTTTTATTTCTTTTTTTTGTAAACTTGTTTATATTTATTAAATTTATGTGTTGTCGTATTCTTCTCATGAATTCTAAGTAGTCTTCTTTATCCTTCTCCCTACTTTGAGATATGATCTTGTGAAGAATTGATTTTTTTATATGGTTTTAAATGTCAATAATTTGTGATGATTTGAACTCTGATCTTCATTTACTTTTCTATATGACCAATTTAAATGTTAAAATGTGTTGAGAAATATATGTTATAAAAGGGCTATGATTTCTACAACATGAGGAGAATCACTTTTGATTTCATGGGAGAGTATTTCTTCCATGGAATTGCGTGCAAATAAATAAGGAAATATACTTGGTTGGATGCAAAATTGGAGATTTTAAGGTGACATATTAAAATCTCCAATTTTGTCCATTTGATTGGAAACTGATGCAAGATTGTTAGCCCTTAGGGGACAGAGTAGTGGGAGCTCTGGAGTGGCAGCCAGTATCCTCCCAGCCTAATTACAAAATTAGAGACCAAACTCTGGATTAGTCAATGTTCTTTATGCACTTAAAAGAGAGTAAAGAATAAGATTGCTCCTGTTTGGCACAAAAGAGTTTTTATATATTTTTTCAATTTATTTTAATTTCTTCACAAACTACATACTCATAGTAAAGGGGAAGGATCCTTTCTTAAATTTGAACTTTCCGTGACAACATCTCAGTTTTAATTTTTGTAAAATTACTTTTGAATGTTTATCATTTAGTTTATTTAATTTGTCTTTCAATTGCATTTTAATTAGCATTCACTTGTTACTTAATATTCAAACTTAGCACTTTACTTTTTGTATTTTTAAAATAGTACTTGACATTATAATCTTAAGAACTTATTTACAGACATTTCCAACTTTCCCGTGAGATCGATATTTAGGACTTAGAGCCCTTTATTATTTGAGTGATACGTATACTTGTGTTATTTTTAAAGGGGATTTGGAAGTTTAAGGATTATTAAAAGATAAAATTATTTTAATTGAAGTTATTTTGTTGGGATTAATTTGCATATTTGTTATTGTATCTGTTGTGTGTATTTTGTAATATTGATACTTACAAGATTAACGCACTAATACCACACGCATTACTAGCCTACTTTGACTTTCACTATCTGCAGCAGCGCTAATACTAACTTCAACTCCAACTCTGACCAATGAAGTTGGTCAACTCTTGCTGCAATCTTCGTCAGCCAACTTTAGCCCCCGTCGCCACAGTAAGAAAACTGGCCACCACTGCCGCCCACTCCATTCAACAACACTGATCAACTTCAGCCACCTCTGACCGACTTTGACAGCCTCTAACCATCTCTAGCTATCGTTGCCTTCATCCAAATCTGGTCATTATGGAAGACCAATTAAGGCCACCAAGTGTCGGTCATTTTCACCATGATTGGTTGTCACCTTCTCCTTGCAGTAAAGTCACTTGTGAAGTCACAATGACACACCCTGATGTTGGTGTAACTCTGCACCCTAGATACAATGTAAGGACACATCTAAATAAAGGTGTAATAATGCACCCCATTAAAGTGCAATGACACACCCAGAACAATGTAACAAAATCCCCCCACATACAGTGCATCTACACCTCCCGAAGACAATATAATAATGTAATCCAAAGATGGTGACTTTGTTAGAACTCATATAGCTCCCTCTATGTAGCTCTCGACTCCAACCTCCATGACTTACAGGCACCATCACAGCTCACCACTACGGTCTACGTGACCAAATATAACCTACATAGTTTACATCTCATGTACCCAACTACTGCTCATGCGACCTACAAACTTCATCACAACTCACCATTATGACTTTTGTGAGCAACTATGACCACATGGTCCACACCTCGCGCAATTCTCGACTCTGGCCCTTGATATCTACATACATTATCAAAACCTATAACTATGACTTACGTGACAAACTATGACCAACATGGTTCACAACTCGTGCAGCTCTTGACTTCAGCCCTGCGACCTACAAATGTCATCACAGATCATCATTATGGATAATTTGACTAATTTATGACCTAGGAGTTTATAGCTGTGCAACTTCCGACTTTGACCTCCTCAATCTATGAGCGTAATCACAAGTCACCACTATGTCCAACATGACCAACTACGACCTATATGTTCAATAGCTTGTTCAACTCTCATCTCTACTCTCCATGGCCTACGGACATCATTACAACTCACCACAACATCCTATGTGACCAACTATGGTTTATGTGCTCTATAACTCGTGTAGCTCTCGACTCTCGCCCTTGCGGCCTATAAACGACATCACAACTTAACACTACAGCCTACATAATCAAGTACGACCTACGTGGTCAACAACTTTGCAGCTCTATACTCTAGCTCGAGTGACCTATGAACATCATCACAATTCATCACTTCGGCTTATGTGGTCCATAAGTCATGTAACTCTCAACTCCAGTCTTTACAGCTACGTACATCATCACAACTCACCATTACGACCTACAAAACCAACTATAACCTATGTGGTCTACAACTCATGCAACTCTCAATTCTGAACTCTATGGCCTAAAGACATCATCACAACTAACCACCGTATACTAGGTGACTGACTATGACCTACATGACTTACTGCTTATGAAGCTCCCGACTCCTACCTTTGCAGCCTATGGAAGTCATCACGGCTCTCTGCTATTACTTATATGACCAATTACGACTTAGAAGACCCACAACTTACACAGCCCACAATACACAATCTTCATGGCCTATCGACGTTATCGCAACTCGCCGCTTTGGCCCATGTGACAAGCTACAACATAATAATATGACTTCTGTGGCCAATCGATGCTCTTAAAGCAGCCATATGTGGCCCACACAACCAACTATTATAATGTTTTTAAACTACGGCCTATATGACAAGCTAACACCACGAAAACCGTCTACAACATTCACAGTTGACTACTACTTCCATAGCAATTGACTAGGCCCTTACAACCTCCTATTATCAAGAACCACTCTTGTACATTTACAAAAATCATCTTTGTAACTCAATCTTTTTTAATTTAGGAGAAGAATAGATATGAGTACCCATCATTCATAGTGAATTATTTTAGCTAGGCTAGGTTTTGTGGTTTTTTTCCTTTTCATGAAATTTTCACAAAAAAATCGAGATGTCTATTCCTGCTTAATTTTCTTTAATTATTTGAATGTGTGAAGGAGTCTCGTACAATGCTAAAATGTTAAATAGTCACTCTACCATCACATACTTTCTGACACTCATTAAGTTTTTTTTGTCCCCATTGTTTCCGAATAGTTTTGAGATTATTTCCGTGCTCGTCAATTCTCTGTGATCACTTATAACTTTTTACCATCTAATTTACTTTGCTCTTTTAGACATTAGATTGTTATTTTATCTATCCTAATAAACTTTTAGGAAACCTTCTAGCTTAATAAAGACATTTTTGAATTATAAACTTATTTTTTGGATAGAATATAGATCGTAAGGCCTTTCCCCATCGAAGGAAAAGAGAAATAGTTGTCATAAGATTGAAAGAGTGAAAGCTTAATAGTAGAGGTCTAGGTGAGACTGATGATAAGAGCAAAAATTTCGATGCACCGTCTTTTTTTCTGTCTTTGCTTGCCTTTGATATCAACATTTTGTAAATCATGTTTTTGATCTCATACCCATTTAAAATTTTGAATTTTTTTTTTTTAAAGACACCAGTTCACCATCCCTTGCGTTGCTCATTAGTAACCCGGGGAACCTTAAAACAAAAACATTATTTAAAATTTTGAAAGTAAATATTTTTTTTAAGAGTTTGACAATTGTAATTTACGTGCATTTTCTTAGGGGAACATTATCCATGTGTGGATCAGATTGTAATCAAGGTTGTTGTCTTTTCTATTTTTTATTAAACAAAAAGAAAAAAAAAACATTAAGGATGTGAGGAATAATGGTATCAGCTCTCCTCGTCCTACATAGCCCTTTTTGCATGTTACCTCACATGGCTGTAATGGCCTGAAATTAAAAAAAAGCCAAAATAAACCGATTTGAAATTATAATTTATACTAACGCCAGCTGTAATCCTGAAAGAGACCAAATATTTATATTATTCCGTCCATATTTTCATGATTTCATCAATGTTTCATCAGGGGTAAACAAAAGATAATAAAAAACCGCAAACATGGAATCTAAGCTTCGATCGCTTCGCCTGGTTTCCCAGTAGGCGGGGAGACTCTCCAACGATGCCATCAAGCATAAACACAACTGCCATAACCTGCACAGTATTTAGTTCGTAAATCTCAATTAAAACAGCTTTCTAAAGAAAAATGATTTCTCTTTTATTGCTGTATGCTGACGAGGAATTAGTGAAAGAAACTGCGCCTAGAATCTGTTAATTGAAGCTTAAAATCTTACTTGGATTTGTATTGAGGAGAAGCCCGGAGTTGCTAAAGTAACAGTTCCAAGCATTCCTTCCCTTGGCTTGGTAGTACAAATTCATGGCTATGGATGCATGAGATATGGGAGTATCAGGGTAGAAGCAGGGGTGGCCGCTCTGTATCATGCCGCAATCCACCTGAGAGCATGCGTAGTTAATGTTGGCAAGCAGTGTTGCCACATCTGATGAAGGCTTCGCAATGCACCAGGTTTTCTGTTTTAAGGAATTTTAATTCTGCTTCAGTGGTTTCAAAGGGCATCAAAACAATTGAAATAATCTTTTGAGCTTACCTCTCCAAACACCAGACAAGGGGTTGTTCCTGCCAAAAAACATTTTGAGCTTTTAAACTGCAGTTTAGTTTAAGAAATGCAGACAAGGAATATGTTATTCAGTCGAGAGTAGGAAAAATCAGCGTGAGTTGAGAAATAATTTGCAGAGTAGGAACCGAAAGATGAAATCAACCTAAGATTAGGAAGAGCAGGATGACTGCTGTGGTGGTCCGCAGGACAGAATGAGATGGTGTAAAGTTTCTCGCCATTGTTGCTGTCATGTAGAGGTTGGGGACAGTCTGAATGCTTTTAAATTGAGCGTTCGCTGTGGTCACGAGGAAACGGTAAGTGGTAAGAAGCTCGATTGTCAGACCTCAATGACTATTGGCTGTTTGTTCAAGTAAAGAACATGGCCGCAAGGGCAAGGTAGCATGTGACTGGTCCTTTCTTGGTTCGTTTTTTGCATAAAACTTTACACTTTATTCATTAAATAAAAATTTCTAATAGATTAAATGTTTATGCGATGCATTAAATATTATAAAAATAATAATTTTTTTATATATTTGCTGACATTGTTCAGCAATAAGCGCAAATACGAGCTATTAAGAAGTCAATCAAATTTTTGCTGTTTCTCTTTAACTATCACTTAATGCAAGCACCTAAAATATTTGACTATAAAATTAACAGCATAGTACTAATATTAAAGGAATCTGGATAGCTACAATTGAATGATAGTAGGTGCATATGTTAATGGGCTTTAGTGCTTCAAAATGATCAGATTGGCCAAATTGTGTCCAATTGGAGGGTCCAAATTGGTTTTGGAGACACTTGAGATGATTTTTAAGGTTTTGAGAAAGTTTGAGGTGCCAAGGGTATTTTTGTAATATTGGCAAATTTGGGGAGTATTTTGGTAATTTTGGCAATTTTGGGTGATTTTGGGCAATTTGGGCAATTTGGGTATTTTGAAATGTTTTGAAGTGATTTTTGAAGAAATTTTGGTATTTTGGGATAAAAAAGCACTAAAGCCAAATGTCCATAAATTTAGACCCAATATCCCTCAATTTCAATGTTAAGGTGTATTGAATTAGTCATCCTAAGGTCACCAAATTAAGGTCTCCACAGCAGCTAAGCACACCTTATTGACCAGGCTTAACCCTCTCAAACCACACAAGCAAGCTATGGACTAATGAGTCCGTAAATTAAGGGATCTTATCCCATTTTTGGGCCTTAACCAAAAATCTCTTCCATCATCAGTTACCATTGGGAGTAATATATAATTAAGCCTCCCCCTGGCTCACCTGACCTTCTGGCCACCACCCCTGGCCCTGCCGGCCGGCCTAGTTGCCGAAAAATACCAAATTGTGACCTCCAAGATCAAATTCAACCCCAATTTCAACAGGAGAGACCAGCTCATCCCAATTGCTCTTTAGAGCTCCTCAGCCCTCCAACTAGGCACCATTTTACACCCATCAATTAGCCCTGAACTCCCACCTAAGCTTCTTTATTTAATCAGCCCCTCCATGGCCAAAGAGAGGGGAGTGCCAAAATCCTTGAGGAAACTTTGTCCAATTGCTTTCAGACACTCTCTAAGAACTTCTAAACTCATTGCCACCATTTTCCCCCATTGATCCCCACTGTGAAAGCCCAATTTTGAGCTTAAACTTTAAGCTCAAACCATGACATCTCTCCACAGTCCACCAAACTTAAATTAATTGTGCACACACCATCCCTAAAGCAGGAGGAGTTGATTACTCATCAAACCCCCCTTTGAAACAGCCTCTAGGGTAGCTCTAGACCAACACCTAAAATCTACCTTGATCGAAAAAATGCCTAGACAATTCACCAAGGCTTGAGACTTCATCAGGAGGTTCGTTGGGTCCAATCAAAGCTACCACAACCATCTAATTGAGTTCTGCCCTCTCAGGCAAAGGTATTGAGCTCTAACCATATCCCAAGTTTAATTTGAATCTCCATTTGCAATAGCTTGATTTCATACTTGATTAACCGTATAGATGTGTTATGAAGGTTTAGAAACAAACCTCATGCGATTTGGTTGATTCTAGACAAAGATCTTAAGGTTTTAGTGTGAACGACTTACGTGTTAAGTCACTTATAGACGATAACGGAGAGTCATTCGATCGCGCGTGTATCCAACTAACGGAGGAGATCAAGCCGGACGAGCGGATGGTACGTGAACCGCAGGCTGTGTGTCAGCTGAAGTGGATGGATGCATCAAATGATAGCACGCCACGTGTGAATTTGGAGCCGCCGTAGGTTGAGGTGGCGCCGCGTTGATAAGTAGAAAATTATGGATTTTTTGAATTATTTTAAATGCCTTCAAAAATCCATATCTTTCTCTGAAAAAATCATAAAAATAAAAGAAAAATACCATCTTGCTCAGTGAACAGAGGAGAATAATGTGGACTAAAAATAAAAATAATTTTCTTATTCCCTAATTTTTAATGAATTAAATACCCTCTGGGTTTTTCAATTCTCCATGACTAAACATTGCTCACTATGGCTTGAAATTTTGAGGGTTTGTTCCTCATGATAGTGGCTATGTCTTCATCTTGTACATTCCTATATTTAATTAAATGCATATACTTTATATTAATTTATGTAAATTAAATACTTACAAAAAATTGACAAAATCACACCCACATTTTTCTTAAAAATCATGTCTATCGACCGTAAAAATTTGAAAATTATTTGACTAAGTCCAAGCACTAAAGTTGATTTTCAAAAAGATCTTGCATTTTTGTACAAAAATAATGATAATAAATTAAATACACTTAGGAAAATTTTGAAAAGTGGTTTTCTGAGTTCCTTGTGATCAGGGGCACTTAAGAAAAATAAAAGTTATTTTTGATAAAATACTTGATTTTTGAGATTCTTTTTGGATTTAAAATAATTAAAAATAATTAAAAATCCTAAAAATATCAAAATATTTCAAAATGTGCATAATTGCTCCCTGATCACTTGGGACTTATTAAAATATTTTCCCTAATTTTCCTAAGTTAAAAAATAAATTTTAAAGGCTTAAAAGTGAATTTTCCTTATTTTCCCGTTAAAATAATTATAATAAATTAATTCAAAAAATCAAGAACTCTTTCCTAGGAGTTTCTCTGACCTTATGAGACCTCTAATAACTTTATTTTGGATAATTGAATAACTTAACCTTTGAAAGTCCTATCTTCTAAATTTAAATAATTATTTAAATTAAATTAAAAATTTGAGAGGTCCACATGTTCTCCTCTAACATTATAATTTCCTCATGAATATGACACGTTAAACCCTTAAAGTCATTTGAGTTGTGTTTAATGAGTTTTGAATTGAAGTGCTCCAAGGGCAAAATCAAAATTTTAGACTTTGGTGCCTTAATCAAAATTTTGGATTAACCAAAGGGAAATGAGTAATTTGATCTTAATAAACATATTTGGATGTTTGAAATATAATGGGATTAAAAGGTAGAAACTCACTCACTACCCTTGCACCACACCAACAAAACCATAATCCTCCTAATCTTCATGACTTAGAAATCAACTAAGATCAGACGATTCTAAAGTGATGGGGCTTAAGTCGGAAAGATGGAAATTCACTTTTCTTATGCCAAAAATTGAGGATGGTTTGACCATTTGATAAAAATACATATCACTGAAATCAAAATTTTGATAATAATCTTTTCACATATCATGATTGTTAAGCGCTTAGTAGTGACATAGACTTGATGTCTAAACCCAATTGATCGGATTTAGAAGATGACATAATTGGTGATTAACATCCTTAAACACTACAAACCTGACCCTAATTGTGGGCACCGCAATCTTAAAAAACCTAAACTTGCCTTAGGGGCACCCGTTCACATAACTCTTAAACGAAACATCAATTGATTAATCAAGTATTCTATCCTTGAGATAATTAAATTGCTATGTTTCACTAAGCAACGGGGTAGTCACACTTCAACCTAAGATGATTAATGGAACAATATGATGAGTTCAAAATGAACTCGGAATATTTCCAGAGATCTTCAAAGTGATCTAAGGTCATGCTTTGAGCATTTTGAAATCTATTAGACATTCTGAAGGGCAAATTGGACTTGTCATATTTTGCTCTAAAATCATCTACTATGATCTTCCAAGATCCAACAAAATTATAGCCTAGGGTTTGGTAACTAAATCTTCATCTACTCTTGCAATTTAAGTTCCTTGCAATATAATATACATGCCTTGCAAGTACTGACCTGCCACATAGTGGAACGAGAAGACTCTCCAGATCCGCTTTTACAATTTACAGTACCGTCTTTTCCCGTACTTTCCACACTGTATGTTTATACTTACAAAACTTGCATGTTAAACAACGATGTCACCCTACATGAAAATCAAAATTGCTAGGGTTTCCGTAAAACCAAAATCAAAACTAAAATCAACCAAGATGAAATTCACCGCCATAACATTCAAAATATAAGACAACTCAAAATTTAATCACAAACATCACAAAACAACAACTGTAAGTAAATTAAGACGTCTTTATCGGATGAGCGGGAATCCCTCGAAGGAGGTAACCCACGGTTGCTAACAAGGCTTCCCATGGTCCAAACGAATGTATGGAACTCATTGAGTTGATTTTAGTAAATTCATTTGAACTATGTAAAACTGAAAGAAAATAGTGGCGTCGGAATGAGGGAACCGTAAGATCCTAACCAGTGTCACTCTAATTAACTTTAATATGCCTCATAATTTTTAAAAGAACCCTAACCATAGGGACATCTGATTTCACATCATGACTTGACACATTGGAAAACTTAAATTCGTTACGATGAGGAGCTTGGAGCTGGCATTGTGGGCAGCACAACCATCTTCAACAACAAGAGGATCTACAACAACATATCTTTCCTTAAAGTAAAACAAAAAGCCATTAGATTTCGAGGTTGTTTGCTTATGTAAGAAATTCTTAGAGTATCGATCCCACAAATTAGCGAGGTAAGAAATTCCTTAGGCTTAGTTCTAATCTACTACTATCAGGTCTTAGTTTGGAATGTCAATTAAAGATTTTTTCTATCAGCTACTCCTAAATACAAACCTAAATCTAAAGTTAAACCTAATTATAAAAATTAGTTTGGTGAATTTTGAGGTGTAAAGACTACCTTTCTTTTTTGGTGCCTAGATAATGTGAAGGAATAGGATGCTTAGAATTTAATATGAATAATAACAATAAGAGCAAAATCTAAGTTACGCTCTTCCTAGTGTATAATCTAGTTTAGTTAACCTTAAATAGAGAATATAATTTAGCTTTAAATTTTACTTTTTTATATTTCTATGAAATCTCTATAAGTCCAGAGAACTTAGAGAAATAAACCTTTTATTTTTGTAATTATTTATTTATTTGTTATAATTATTTTAATGAAAAATTAAGGAACATACGTTTTTAGCATTTCAAAATACATAACTACATTAGAAAAATTAGGAAAAATATTTTAAAGGAAACTAAGTGATCATTAAACAATTTGAGCACTTTGGGTGCTTTTTTATATTTTTGCAATTTTTAATAATTTTTAATTTTTTTTTAAATTCAAAAAATAGCCTAAATAGAACAATTTATTTTAATATCAATTTTATTTTTATTTGATCACAAGGAACATTTAAAACTACTTTTCATAAATTACCTAATTATATGTTTAGTTAAGTGATGACAAACTTGGGTCATTTGGCCAAAGGTGGGAAGGAATCCCTCAAGTCATGAGATCGTTGGTCCATGACATCTCTAGGGTGGGCTAAGAGGATCTAAGTTAGTTCCTAGATTCTAAATGGCAGAATTATTGGTCCAAGTTGGGCTAGACCAACTGGCTGAAAGTGAGTTTAGGGTGGGTTAAAAATTTGGGATTTAACTTGAACTTGGGTTTGACTTTGGCCAGACCTTTGATCTCGGTTAATTGATTGGCCAATTTGGTGTAGAAGACTATCACGAGGCATTTGGGTATCAATTGGGTTGATATTTGGAGGTTAAGAAGTTTAATTTAAAGAAATTTAACCTTTTGAGCAAGATTGGGCATTTTGGTTCGGATTGGATTTAGGTTAGTTTAAGTTTGGGTCTATGCTAGTTGAGGCTCAAATTGGTTTAAGGGGATGTCTTGAAGAGTTTAGGATCCAAAGTTGGGGAAATTGGATGGCTTAGAGAATTCAAAATGGTGGAATTTTGAAATTAGACCAATTTTGAGGCATTTGAATTAGGCATAGGATTTGGACTTGAAATTGGATTCACTTGGGCAAGAGTTTGGTTTCCATTAGGTTGAGATATGATGAAAGTTGATTTGGATTTGAAATTGGGGAAGTTTGATGTCAAATTCATAGAAATTGGGGGTGAATTTGGGGAATTTGAGCCCTTAAGGGTAAAATTGGGATTTTGGTCAAAATTGGTCAATTTGTTCAAATTGGGCCCAATGGGTGATTAGAATTGGTTTTGGGGATGTTTAGAATAATTTGGTAGGTTTTGTAAATTTTTGAGCCTTGAGAGGCATTTTGGTATTTTTGGGAATTCTTGAGTTATTATGGGAAATTTAGAAATTTTGGGGTGTCCTTAGCAATTTGAGTGGTTTGATATGAATTTTGAAGAGAATTTGAGAATTTGGGTAATATTGGGAAAATTAGGCTTTTATGGGGTATTTTAGTAATTTTGGGAAAGTTTGGGACTAAAAGCAAGAATTGGGGATTTTGGGTAAAATTAAGGTTTAATGGAAAGGTTAATTACAAAGTTACCTTTATGGTGCCATGAGAACAAGAGAACCTCATTTTGGATCCTTCAAGTGTTGGTCCTAACCATCCCAACTAGAGGCTAAGGGTTCAAGGGACTGCCCACATGAGTCTCCAAAAGAGCAGGGGAACCAAGCCAAGCATGCTTGGTTTAGGATTTTTTGTTGTGAGTGAAATTGGGAAGTTCAATTGTGAGTATGCAAGACTTACTAAGACCACACCACCTAGGGCTAACCTTAAGGCTAGACAGTCCTATGGGGACTCCTCTTGAGCTCCCCCATGCTAGTTCCATCCTAATAAGTACTGAAGGTTAGAAACAACATGTGGAACTCCAAGAAGAGTAAAGAAATGTTTAGAACTTATAATGGGGTAGGGTTCCATTATTAGTCCTCTAGGATAGTCAACAGAAAAGTCTTATGTCTAGATCCTATCTTCTAAAAAAGAAAGATAAAACCTGAACAAAAGTGAGGTCAACAAATGGACCCCCAATAGGTGTGGTGTGTCGGGCGAGCACACCTCATGTATTAGCATTGACTGAAGAGATCAACAAAACCAACACAACTGCCTAAGTCAACATGCTCAGAGTAGAATGGAGGAAGAGTGAAGAAGGTTTCCATTGAGGAGTATCAGGTTAATGCTCGATCGAGATTGAAGATTCCAGAACTTTCTTTGGGGATTAGGGGGAGTTACTTTGGAGTGTCAACTTCCAATGAAAATTTTTATAGTTAGAAAAGTGATTTCGAGCTCGCTAACCCTTATGATGGGTTGCCCTATATATTTACAGAGTCAACAATAAGAGAAACTGACAACAGAGATAAAGATTCAATTTGTTTCATTATTTAATTTTTACTTTAGTTGTAGATTTAATTTAATTTCAACTTTAAGAAATTTTTGAGAATTAAGAATGTGTGGAGAGATCGGATCAAGCTGAAAAGTGTAGGGACTCACATCCAACCCGAAAGACCAATCAGGGAAAAAAGCGCTACTTTGGGAAGGAAAGCTCATGGAGTCACATCCAACCCAAGAGGTAACAATAATTACAGAGGGAAAGATAATAGGATGACTAACTTTATTTAATGGGGTATTGATGTGAGCGGTTTTGTGGTTCATTGTAAATATCTTTTAATATTATAATACACACATGGTAGCACGAGTAGTAAATATGTTGTTAAATCCCAATAAAAATAAATTTAGTATAAATAGTTTTATCTTTAAAATCTTTAAGCTTTCAAACCGTAATAATAACACAAGTATACATATCCTCAAGTAATAAAAGGCTCTAATGGAGTCCTAAGTATCGATCCCACATGAAGCTGGAAATTCTTATGGTTATAATGCAAACATAATATTCAAACTATAAAACTTAAGTAAGCAAAACAATTCTAAAGAAAATTTAATGTGCGCTAAATGAAATACAGTTAAAAGAACTAAGTTAACTTAACTAATTTCTAAACTTCAAAAGTAAACTTATAAAGTCTAAACAAAGTTTTATAAGAAAGAGTTTAAATTTAATAAAGCAGCCTTCCCCTTTACAAAGAGTTTATGGATTGTGAAGTAATTAAAATCATTTAAAATACATATAAAATTATATTGTGTTAAATATGAGCAATCATATTCTTTATCCACTGAGAGTGCATAAAGTAAATTGATAATCCAAAGTTTGGTCCCGAAATCTGTTGTTAGGTTGAGAGGATACTGGCTGCCACTCCATAGCTCTCACTTCTCCCCCCTGATGGCTAACAATCTCACTTTAGTTTCTAAGAAACTGGACTAAATTGGGGGTTTTAATCTATCACCATAAAATCTCTAATTCTACGTCAATCAAAGTACATTTTCTTATTTATTTGCACGCAACACCATGGAATGCATTCTCACCAATGAAATTGAATAACAACATAGGTTAAAACTACAAGTATAAGAACACCTCATAATCAAGTCTAAGATTTCTGAATCTCTATCCATTTCAAAAAGAATTGTAATTTGTTATATCAAAGATATATAAAATATCCACATGAAAAAGAATTTCATGAAAACTTTATTAGTAAGGATGCTAATACACAAATACAAGTTTGGAAAATGTAATAAAGAGTTTTTCTTCAAGTTGATTCAAGTGAAGCCAATTTTTTATTAGGCCTCTCCTCAAGCTTCTCCTCACATATTTATCTTTTCTTTTTTTTTTTCTAGGATCATTTTCATTCATTTCTTTTTTTTTTCTTTTTCATGTGAGGATTACTATATCTGGATAGCCTTTAATAAATTTGAACTTCACTATTCCCTTCTTAAAGTTGATACTTCTTTCCTTCCTTCACTTTATAAATTCATATTAAATTTGAAAATTTATCATAAAATCTCATTCTTTTCTTCTTGCATGAAACTCTAAGAATCTTAATACTTTAAAAATATGATTTTCTTTACTTTGAATAGAAAAAACATATTCCTATTATATCATACTAACTATCTTAACTCTAAAATTGATCTTCATTATTAAAAATTTTTGCTTAAGTTTACCATAATATTTACAAACAAAAATATAGTCATTTAAATTTAAACTCTAATATCCATGGTCATGTCAAATTAATTTTAAGAAAATAAAGTTAATTGAAGACAAATAAAATTTAGTTTTCTTCTTTTAAGGAAAATTTTCTTTCCCTCAAACTTAAGTCCTTAAATAATAAGTAAAAAATGTAGTACAATAATTTTGCAGGTGAAGGAAAATAGTAAATGCATAAAAATAAAACTAACCTGTAGATGATTTTGAATATGAAATTTGGCTCTGATACACTGCATGTACTACTTTAAAAAGCTTAGGCTTTAAAGAATTAAACAAGACATAATATATCAAATGATTTGCTAGAAAAATTAAATTAAAAACATAAAAAATAAATTGAAGCAACTAACAATGCTGAAATGAAAATACACAGTTTATAACTACATATACAAACAAGTTCAATAGGTCCACAAACAAAACACATAAATTGTTCCAACCCATACCATCAAAAATAAAATAAAACAAATCACAACAAATAAAACAAAATAAAAAAAAACTCAATAAAATCTACTTATCATCTTCCTCCTCATCTTCCTTATCTTCTTCTTCTTCTTGCATATGAGGTGTGAAGCTGGGGCATGTAAGAAACTCTACATTGTGATCACCCCGCAAAAATCTAAACATCGCCCATATCACCTATTCTGTTTTGCATTACTATAAAATCTAATTGTTGAATCATTAACTGTTCCATAATATTTTATAGTGAAACAGAACTAGAAGTAAACTGTTTTGCAGCTGATGTGGAGGGTCTATCAGTACTTACGCTTCTGGATCCAATAAATAATTCAAATTTATGCATAGTAGGTTTTCTAATGGGTTTCAGTGGTTGTAATATTTCTTCATTTCTATTCAATTCTACTCTTTATTGTTCACGTAAAGTGAAAATCAGAGCAGGATATCCCAAACCATTAGTTGTCCCACTTCTAGAAATGCTTTGAGCATTATGCACAATAAGAGCATCAATATCCACAACGTTCATTTGTTGAATACAAAAATTCATTTATGCTCTTTCTATAGTTACTTCACTCAGGTGATTAGTTGGAAACAAATTTGCATAGATAAAGTAATTTTATGCTTTTGATTGAACATTTAACAAGAAAGTGGAGTGTCAGTGCTATTTTGGTTGAAGAGTTGCCTGTAAGAAGCTGTCGGTCACCGGCATTGAAATCCCGTCGCCCGCTTTGGAAGGAGATTCTAATGTTTAGAAAAATATGAAATCAAACTGACCTCATATTTTTTCATAGTTTAAATGAAAGAGCATTGTACCTCAAACCCTGTATCTATCTCAAAGGATAAACATAAGACATAAGGATGAGGCTCAATCAAATAAACTGAGAAATATATGACGTCCGTTTGGTCTACGAAACCGTTTTATTTGCCGACAATTTCTCCTATTTAATATTAAGAAGTAAATAGGGTTTATATTAAGCTGGGTTTGGAAAAAGCTTCCTATTAGGGAAAGCCCCTATAGTTAATTACAACCTAAATGACCGAAGTCACCTAAGAAAACTCTCGATAAAAAAATAAGAATTATTATCTTCAAGGAGGTCAAAGGATAGAACTGTTCAACGAGATCGAACAGAGAGGTGTGAAAAGGTATTGGCTCAAATTTGGAAAATTTTGTTCTTAGAATCCAATGGAAGAAGAACTAGGGGATGTCATGGATCCGGGGGAGAATCTCGGTGACTTCCCGGTCTATCTTATTGTTTAACTTCAGTTTTGAGGAGAAATATTTAGGTGTTCCATCCCACCAATTTTATTTAATTAGGGCTTACATTTGTGTGAAACGATCGCACAAATAGCCTGAAAGATGTGAGGGTTTAGGTCGCGACGAACGATAACCTCAGAATTCTAAGATGATTTAGGCCTTATATTATACAACATGGCTGTACAAAGGCCTAAAGATGAGTTGAGGATTTATGTTGTACTAGACAAACAATGTTGAAATCCTATGACTTGTTATTTAATTCTAAAGAAGGAATAGTTTAGCTAGTGTAGACATGTTCTGCTATTGATGATGGTCGTGCTGCCCACCGTGCTAGCTCCAAGCTCCTTACCATGCCGAGTTTAAGTTTTCTAGGGTGTCAACTTATGATGTCAAATCAGACGACCCTATGGTTGAAGTTCTTTAAATGTTATGAGGGATGTTAAAGTTGATTAGAACGACACCGGTTAGGATTCTACGGTTCCCTCATTATGACCCCACTATTTTCTATTAGATTCACTTAGTACGAATGAATTTACTAAACTCAACTTGATGAGTTCCATAATTTTATTTAGACCGTGGGAAGCCGAGGGATTCCCGACCATCCGATAAAGACGTCTTAATTTAATTGTAGTTGTTGTTTTGTGTGATGTTTGTGATTAGATTTTGAATTGTTTTATATTTTGAATGTTGTGGTGATGAATTTTATCTAGATTGATTTTAGTTTTGGTTTTGGTTTTGGTTTTGGTTTTGGCTTTGTGGTTATCTTAATAGTTTTAGTTTTCATGTAGGGTGACATCGCTTTTTAGCATGCAAGTTTGTGTTAACATCAAAAGTAGAGTATGAAAGTACAAGAAAGATGATGCTGTAAACTATAAAAGCATACCTTGCGAGTCTTCTCGTTCCACCAGCTGAAACTCAAAATGCATGTTAGGGCATTTTATATGAAACAGAAAAGTAAAGTTTTGACGACCTACATAACCCTAGGTCATATCTTGGTGGGTCCTTATTAATTTGATTAAGGATGATTTTTGTTAAGCAAAACATATTAAGTTTAGTAGACCTCTGAGGTATCCAACAGGTCTAGAGGAAGAAGCAGATCCATGCTTCCCTCTCATCGCCTGGTGAAAAATCTCGAGCTTATTTAAACTTATTATGTTGCTTAATAACACATCCTATAAATACCTTTAATGCTCAACGAAAAATGTTGTTTCAATTATCCTTAAGAGTAAGGTAATTATCATTTATGATTTAATTTGTAAATTATGTGGGTGAAGACCCTTAAAAAAGACAAGTTAATGTTATCAAGGCACTCAAACAACTTTTTAATTTGGGCTTGTAGTGTTTTAAATATGTTCAATTTTAATTATGTTCACTTTTCTAATCCTCATTTAATCATATTTGATTTAGCCTAGGTCACTACCAAGCCCTTAGAGTTTTGGTGGATGTCTTAGTATATATTTTGGAAGTGATTGAATTTTAAGTGATGATGATTCATTTTTGAAAGTCATTTGAACATCAAATAAGGGTATTTGAATAGTGAGTTATTAACAACCAAAACATTACCCCTAAGTCTAGGATAATTTATTTGACTAGACTTCCAAATTTTAATAATTTAAGAATATTACAAATGTATCCTTTAATTAACAAAAGTGAGATTGGTTTCTACCAATTAATCCCCTTGTGTTTCAATCATCAAAATATGTTAATTAGGATCAAAGGTTACCCATTTCCCTTTCTTGAATTAAGCATAATGTTAATTAAGGCTAAATTTCCAAAATTACATTTTGCCCATAAGGCTCTATTCTTCATAATTTATCAAATTTAATCCAAATGACTTTGGAATTTTCACCCCTCCTCTCTCTTGGGTCAATTAAAACACCAGAGGAGAAAATGAGATTTTTCAAAATTTAATTTAATTTACATATTTATTTTAATGCAAAAGAATATTTTTTAAAGAAAATTCCATAACTTGACCAAGGCAAAGCCTAATCCCTTGAAATTTTTACTAGAGGTAATCATAGACCAGAGAAGCATTGGCACCCAATTTCATGATTTATTGGATTTTAATTGAATTTTAAGAAATATTTTAATTTCTAAAGTATTTATTATTTATAAACTTTTTAAGTGTGAAAAATTAAGTTTTATATTTTTATTAAATCTCTCTAATGTCAAGCGATATAGAGAAACAAATTTCACATTTCTTTGATTTTTCTTTGAATTTTCTTTGAATTTTTTAAAATCATTTTTGTGAAAATCCATTTTTAGCCTTTAAAAAATATTTTAAGCTTCAAAATTCAATATCATCACTTAGAAAATTATGAAAAATATTCCAATTATTCCTAAGTGCTTAGGAAATAATTTAGAACATTTCTATGAATTTTATTATTTTTGTGTTTTTTATCATTTTTTAATTATTTAAATATTAAAAGTAGGCTTCAAAATGGAATTTTTATTTTAATTTCAATTTTATTTTTAGAAAAATTCTCTGATCACAGAGAACACTAAAAAATAATTTTTATAATTCTTTGAGTTATAATTTAATTATTAAAAATCATTTTAGTATAAAAAATGTCATTTAACTTGAAAAATCAAATTGAGTTATAAATGAGCTCCAAATGTTTTGAAATTTTTATGGGGACTGAACTTTGAATATTAGTGGAGATTAAAAATCAAGTCATTTAGATGTTTGTGTTTCCCAAAATTAATTTTCCTTGTGTTTTAGGGATGGTGGAAATTAGGTGCATTCTTAATGACTTAACCCATGAAATATTTTCCAAAGGGTTCTCTGATCATAATAAACATTTCAAAATTTTCTTAGAATTTTCTAAGTAACATGCTAATTATTATGATTAATTTATACAAATAATAGACAAACTTGAAAAATATGGATCTCTATC
>NEWO01000338.1:114717-125071 GCA_003013225.1 Phalaenopsis aphrodite | reverse complement strand
AAACCATCCCATTGATAATTAAATCCACTTCTAACATGCATTACAAAATCCTAAACATGAGTTCTACTCATTACAAAAGAAAATTAAAATGAAAATAACAACATAATCTTCTCATGACATTATTTCCAAACAAGAAGAGAGAGTAAGAGAAGCCTATCATAAAGCACAAAGAAAACACGGAAACTTCATTTAACCAAAGCAAATCCACTAGATAAGTGTTTACAAAACCATAAGATAATGAAGAACACAATACTTAGCTTTTTCCCTTGAAAGAAAAAAGAAAATCTCTCCCACAAAGTCTCCCACCAATCCATGCAATGCTAGAACATCTCCTTAGAAATTCTCTCAAAATCCCCTCTCCATTATCTCCAAAAGGGTAGAAATCTACATTTCTACTCCTATTCTAAGAAACCTAAACTTTCTCCACACTTTTCCTAACATTCCTCTCACACAAATCCCTTCTTTTCTAACCTAAATTTGTTCTTTTAAAGTGTAGGGATGAAGTATGAAGAGTTTCCACAAGAAACCTTTCAAAAAGCGTCCAAATATGTTGAATTTCGGCCCATAAATGTCTTGGGCGCCGTCGGCGGGCTCAAGGGCACTGTCGGAGAGTTTTTCTGTCGTTTTTTTGTCTTCTCAGGTAAATCTCGCTGTTGGTGCTGTTTTGGCGCCGTCGGCGGGCAAACTGCGCAGCTCCACCGTTTCGCTCCGTTTCGCTCCGTTTTAGCTCCGTTTTGCCCCATTTCAGTTGCGTTGCGTTCCAGACAGATAGCCCTACAAAATAAGCTTAAAACAACATTCCTTTAAAATTTAATCTCATTCAAAAATATGCAAGAAGTGTAAAAGAGATTAAGCATCGAAAGACTTATCAAAAGGTGACAAGACAAAATATTATTTCTTGCTCGTTTTTGCTCCAAATTGCACCGTTTTTGCATATTTTCTCTCCAATGACCATAATTCATCATACCTACAACAAAACATCAAAAATACACTTCTTTAAAGTGCAATATCATCAAAATCAGTATAAAATAGGTATGAAAATCTCAGCATATTTTCCTTTGGTCAATCATCAAGAGGGGACCCAGCTGGCAGTGGGTGTGTAGCGAAGAAAGTCTACCAGAATTTGTCCCTTGATAGCACGGAGGGGAACAAAAGTTATATCAAATTGCAATAATATTATCGATCATCTTGTTAGACGTCCGAAGAGTGTTGGTCGGGTCATCAAATATTGCAATGGGTTAACTTTTGAAATTAGGGTAATCCTATGAGAGAGCATGTAATGTCTAAACTTTTGGGTGGACAAAATTAATGCTAGATAATGCTTCTCAATAAGTGGATACCTTACTTCCGTCGGTATCAGACGATGACTCAAGTAGTATAGTGCATTTTCTTTACCCTCGTCATTGACTTGGGTTAAGATGACTCCAAAAGAGTCATCTAGGGTCGTGGTATAAAGTATCAAAGGTTTCCCCGGGACAGGGGCTGCGAAAATAGGAGGTGTCATTAAATATTATTTAACGTCCTCCTCAAAGGCCTGCTGACATTTCTCTTCCCAAATGAATTTGGCGTCCTTTTTAATTAATGCCGAAAAGGGCTGACACCTACATTAGAGATTATAAATAAAATGTCTTAGATATGTCAACTTCCCCTAGAAGGAACATAGTTGTTTTAAGGTTTTAGGAGGAGGCATTTCCAAGATAGCTTTAATCTTATCTTGGTCGATCTCAATTCCTCGATGACAGACAACGAATCCTAGAAACTTCCCAGAGGTAACGTCATAGTCACACTTTATCGGATTCATTTTAAGGTTATATTGTCATAGTCATTCGAACATGATCCTCAAATCACACAAATGGTCTATTTTTTGTTTGCTTTTGATGACCAAATCATCCATGTAGCATTCTACTTGATTATGAATAAGGTCGTCAAAAATTTTGTTATTGCACGTTGATATGTTGCTCCGACGTTCTTTATCCTAAACGACGTCATTATGTAGTAAAACATTTTGATCAGTGTCCTGAAGGCTGTAAGTGTTGCATCCTCGGGGGCCATCTTGATTTAGTTGTATCCCGCTGATCTGTTCATGAAAGAGAAGATTTAATGTATAGAAGCAAAATCCACCATCATTTCTGGTATTGGTAGTGGAAATTTGTCTTTCGGACATGCTTTATTTAGATCTCTGAAGTCGACGCATACACAAATTTGTCCATTTTTTTCTTGACAGGTTCAATATTCGATAACCATATGGGGTATTGCTCTTCTTTAACAAAGTTAGCGTCTATTAATTTCTTCACCTCAGCTATGAATTGTTGCTCTATTTTGAGACGCTTTCTTCTTGGAGCTTGTTTTACTGGGGTTATATTTTTTATCTACCCCGAGTTTATGAACTGTAACTTCTGCAGATAGTCTTGACATCTCATCATAACTCAATTGCGAAGCAAATTCTGAATTCAATTAACAATTTGATCAATTATAGATATTCTTCATCGTTGAGTAGAGAACTTAGAAATGTAGGTTGGGGTTGTTCTTCAGTCCTGAGGTTGATTTCCTTTAACTCATCAACCGTTGATTTCCTTTAACTCATCAACCGTTGATTTAATTTCCTCCTCAAATTCTGGTGGAGAATCTTCTATCAGTTGATCAGTAGAGTCATCCTCTATATTAAGGCAATCCTCTCCTGATTCACTAGTAACAACCACACCAAATTCATGACCCTCTTTTGAGTTGGGAGTTCAACTTTTAACACTCCATAACTTTTGGAAAAGTTGTAACTTATCTTTTGGCATTTGTTTTGGCAAGTGTCCTTGTTGAATTAACTTTTGTACGTAAGGCGAAAAGTAGCCAAAAGGCAATTCCATTAATTCATTAAGATCCTCATCCAAATTTACATGATTTTCAATATTGGTAGAGGTAGAAGCACGATAAAATTTGATCGGCTTTGAACTAGCACTACGAATTTCCTTAACCTCTAAAATCTTGACTTTTTGAGGGAGGATCGAAGCAAGGGTCATAGTATTCACATAGTGGTTTATCCGATCATAAATCATCTCATATTTTCTTTTCGCCGCATCATCTAAGGATATCTCGTATTGAGGTTTCCTCTATTTTGCTATCATTATTTCATCTTCGGAACTATCTTCATCACTGATGTTGATGGTTGGCCTAGTCCGTTCAACGATTAAGTTAGTTCTTGCTCGTCCATGTGCCCGACCTCGACCTTGAGTGCGTGAACTAAAATAAACTCCACAACTTATTGTAAGACAGTAGTGGAAGCTTGTTGAAGCGGAGTTGAATGGCTCTGCCATTGTTCTTCTTCTGGATCTTTACTTTTATTTGTTGCAATTTCATGAGAGAAGACAATTTTCTTTAGAGGCGCGTGGTAGTCAGCATATTGATGAATGTCATCTCATGAAGTGAAAATGTTCTTGTCCTTCTTTGTAGTACTTGATGCACTGGTGTAGAGATGATGAAACCATTTTGTGTTCATAAATCCACGGTCGACCAAGTAGAGCATTGAAAGAGGCCTCGGCATCGATGATATGAAATTTAGCGGTTATTGCTAGTTCTCCAACCTTCATAAACAATGTAATGGATCCAAGGGCTCTTTCTCCCTTTTTGTTGAATCCTCTTAGCATCATTTTATCGGTCGTAAGCTCTTAAGCTTCAATGTCCCAATAAGCCAATGTTCGTAGACTCATCAAGTTGAGTGATGCTCCAGGATCTACTAAAACTCTGGACAACACAAATCTGCCGATGTTAACGGAGATGTATTATAGTCGGTTGTGGTCGGCGATACCAAGTAGCAAATCTTTACTTGTGAAAGTTACCCTAGGTTGTTCTTTCAATGCACAAACTTCATTTAAGGATGTGCTGGCCAATTGAGCTAAGCAAATCTCTGGGTCAAGCAAAGCTGTAACCAAAGACTCTCTCATCTCCTTTGATAGGATTAGAGTGTCATAGATGCTTAATTGGGTCAACAACTTCCTAAGATGAGCTAGCACGTTGTAATCCACTTTGTATGGTCCTCCAATTTCCTCTTGGTTATGTGTTTCTTACACTGATGGAGTGGATGTAGTTCTTCTCGAGTTACTATTTGTTTTCCTTTATCCACTGGAGCTATTCTCAGGGGTAACACTTTCCCGCTCCTCAAGTTTATTTATGTAATTTATTCTTCTTGAGGTACCTTTGTTGAATTTTTTTGTGTTTCTTCTTTGTTAAAAAGATCTAAGTTGATGGCAAGCGGTGTGCCGTGGTGCTCGACAATTGGTTCCTCACTCCCGGTGCTGTCGTAGCTATTATCATTGTTGTCTTCTTTGGTATTGTTAACGAGTTTGTCAGACTCAAGTACGATTTGAGGATCATTTCGAGAATCAAGATTGAAGTTATATTGGTCATAATCAATTACATCATCACTAGAAACAGTTAAAACGTAGCCAAAATCATGATCATTATATTCATAACACTCCAAAGGGGCAAAAAGAAAATCATACAAAGTCAAGGGTTAGAGGATTTGTTTCCCCAAATCCGAGACAACCAATCTAGCAGAGGCAGCCCCTATCCTACCTTCTATTCTATCAATCTTGATGATGGCATTCTTCTTTCTCTTTGTCTTTGACAATGACGGCTCTTCTGGTGAAATCTTCTTTTCGGGCTTGACAGGCTGAAGACTTTGAATGGAAGTTTGTTTGACGCGTTCTGGATTTGGTTCAATATTTTCTTAGATGATTTGCTCTAGACCGCACTCCATCCATCTTTTTTAGTGTATTTGGAAGATTGTCTTAATGAATTCTGGATTTTATTTAGGACCCTCTTGAGTTTGTCCCAAGTCGTACTCCATCCCTCTTCTCCGGTATGTGGAGCAATCAGAGAAATCGGCTCGGTCGTAATCATATTTATGGAACCTTTTACAGGTTCTTTTAAATATTCTTTCAAAATTATTATATTTCCTTCTTTGAGATTTTTCTCGAGCCAATCCTTAAAAAGGAAGCATTCTTCTATAGTGTGTCCTAGCAATTGGTGATACGGGCAATAATTTGGTTGATCTTTCTTGTCAACTTCCTCAGGCTTCTTTAGCTCTGGTAGTCCGTACTCAGCCTTCTTCATCAGACTTCTGAATATATTGGATATGGCTTCATCTTTGAAAGAATACACCATTTTATGTCATTATGTCAGAGATATTCTCTGATTCTGAGATGACCCTCCTTGGGGTGGTCGCTGGGTGGACTGGTGTGTTTCTAAGCATGTTATGATGAAGATTAGCGAGGATTTTCTGGATATATCTTCATTGGTTGTTTTCCTTTATCGCTAGTTGCTACTGTTCCCTAATTCTTTTCAAATAATCTGGTTGCCTTGGATTTCTTGTGAGAATCCATATGTTTGATTTCTTCTTGAAGACTGCTGGCTTTACTGAGTAGCTTCTCGAAGGATTTGATGGTGAGTCCCTTGAGCATGAAAGCTACTGGCCCGTGAATGCTTTTGAGTAAGATCTCAATCGCATGATTCCTGTAGTTGAGGTTCACATTTCATGCTAAGGTTTCTCCACCTCAAAATGTAGTCCACCAAAGTCTCGTTGGGCTTTTGCTTTTCCATCAGGAGCTCTCCTATAGAGACATGGTGTTGCGTTCTGGAAAATCTTTTCACAAATAGTTGTTCCAATTCGGTAAAGGTTTTCACTGATATGTTGGGTAAATCAGCATACCAATAAAAGGGGACCCTGTCAGCGCTATTTTTGGTGGGTTTGTGGGGAGTTGCCAGTAGGAAGCTGTCGGTCGCCAGAATTGAAATCCTGTCGCCCTCTTTGGAAGGACGTTGAAGTATGAAATCAAAATAACTCCATATTTTTCATAGTTTAAAATGAAAGAGCATTGTACCTCAAATCCTGTATCTATCCCAAAGGATAAACACAAGACTTGAGGATGAGGCTCGATCAAATAAACCAAGGAAAGTATGACGTCCGTTTGGTCTGCGAAACCTTTGTATTTGCTGACAAGTTCCCCTTTTTAATATAAAGGATTAAATCGTGTTTATATTAAGCTGGGTTCGGACATTATTCCTATACGGGCAAGCCCCTATAGTTAATTATATCTTAAATGACCAAAAAATAAGAAAATATTATCTTCAAAGAATTTCAAAGGGTAGGACTTTCAATGAAATTAGACGTAGAGGTGTGAAAGGGGATTGGTTCAAATTTGGAACATTTTATTGTAAATCCAAAGAAGGAAGAACTAGGGGATGTCATGGATCCAGAGGAGAACCTCGGTGACTTCCGAAGCTATCCTATTGTTTGGCTTCAATTTTGAGGAGAAAAATTTAAGTGTTTCATCCTGCCAATTTTATTAGTTAGGGGTTACATTCGTGTGAAACAATCACACAAATAGCCTGGAAGATGTGAGGATTGAGGTCGTGAGAAACGACAATCTCAGAATCCTAAGACGAGTTAGGGCTTATATTGTATAATAGGGCTATACAAAGGCCTAAGGATAGGGTGGGGATTTACATTGCATAAGCAAGCAACCTCGAAGTCCTATGGCTTTTGTTGTTTATATCTAAGAAAGGAAGATTGGTTTAGTTGAAGAAGACATGTTTTGCTGTTGAATATGGCTGTGCTGCACACCATGCTAGCTCCAAGTTCTCTGCTGCGACGAGTTTGAGTTATCTAATGTGTCAAGTTATATTGTTAAATTAGGCGGTTCTATGGTTGAAGTTCTTTAAATTTTATGGGGGCATGTTAAAGTTGATTAGAGCGACACCGGTTAGGATCCTACGTTTCCCTCTTTTCGACACCACTATTTTCTATTGAATTCACTTATTCCAAATGAACTTACTAAACCCAACTTAATGAGTTCCATAATTTCATTTAAACCATGGGAAGTCTCGTTAGCAACCGTAGGTTACCTCATCCGAGGAATTCCCGATCATCTGATAGAGACGTCTTAATTTAGTTGCAATTGTATTTTTCTGTGATATTTGTGATTAAATTTTGAGTTGTTTTATATTTTGATTGTTGTGACAGTGGTTTTTATCTTGGTTGATTTTAGTTTTGTTTTTGGTTAACATGCAAGTTTATGTTGTTTTTATACATGTAGGTAAATGCAATTATAAAAAAGAAATAACGTAAGCATAAAGCATGTAAGGAAAAGGGCACAAGAAAGATGGTACTATAAATTGTAAAAGCGTACCTGACGAGTCTTCTCGTTCCACCACCTGAAACTTAAAAATGCATGTGAGGGCTTTTATGAAGAGCAGGAAAAGTAAAGTTCTGATGGTTTTCCTAACTCTATGTTGTATTTTGGTGAGTCCTTAAGAGTTTAATTAAGGATGATTTCATTGAGTAAAGTATATTAAGTTTAATAGACCTCTGAGGTATCCACCAAGTTAGGAGGAGGAAGCAGGTCGATGCCTCCCTCTCACCAACTGGTGAAAAGCCTCGAGTCCATTTAAACTTATTATGTTGCTTAATGGTTCATCCTGTGAATACTTCTAATGCTCAGTGAACATTGATGTCTCAATTATCCCTAAGAAAGGGGTAATTATCATTTATCATTTAATTTGAAAATTATGTGAGTGAATTTCCTTAAAGGGCAAGTTGGTGTAACCTGAACACTTAGCCAAAATTTTTTTAGGCTTAGTGGTGTTTCAAGGATGTTTGATTATGTTATATTTACTTCTCTAATCCTCATTTAGTCAATTTTGATTTTGCCTAAGTCACCACTAAGCCCTTAGGATCTAGGTGAGTGTCTTAATTAGTTTTGAAAAGGTTAAGCTTTAAGTGGTCATGATTCATGATTTCGACCTTATTTGAAAATCAAAATAGAGGTATTAAATTAATTAATTATTGATTTCAAAAGTCATACCCCTAAGTCCAGGATCATTTAATTTTAATAAACTACCAAATTTTAATAATTTATAAATTTATTAACTTAATTAAGAAAGTGAGATTGATTTCTACCAATTAACCCCTTGTATTCTAAACATCAAATAAAGTGATTAAGATCAGAGTTTGCCAATTTCCCTCCTTGACTTAAGCCTAAATGTTAATTAAGGCTAAATTTACAAAATTACATATATGCCCCTAAGGCTCTAACACTTCATAATTTGTCAAATTCAATTCAAATGACTTTGAAATTTTTATCCTAACTCATTTATAGGTCAATTAAGATATCAAAGGTAAATTCTACTCCATTGAAATTTTTAGTGGAGGTGGACCTAGACCAGCGAAGTTTTTGGAGCAAATTTCATATTTTTTTGAATTTTCTGTGATTTATCAGAATTATTTTAAGATCTAGTTTATTTAATAAAAATAAAATATTTTAAATAATGAAAATTAAATTTTTTTGTGCATAGGGTGTACACCGAGTGGACTTCTAGCGATAACACGACCTCAGCCCCATAGACGAGTGCATAGGGTGTACACCGAGTGGGAGTCCTGCAGTCGTCCAGTAGGCTCACAAGGCTTCTAACAATTTGTTGTGCCAATCCCTTTGGTTTTCATCCAGTGTTTTCTTCAAAATCTATACCAGTGTCTTGTTGAAAGCTTTAGCCATACCATTTGCTCTGGGATAGTAAATCGTAGAGTATCTCCAATATATCGCGTGTCTTCTGACAAAATTGTTGATCTTTGTAATTTTAAAATCTGTCCCATTGTCAGAGATTATTCTTCACGGTACTCCAAAACGGTAGATGATTTGGCTTTTGAAAAATTAAAGGACGTGCTGTGTCGTAACCTCACGTAACGATACTGCCTCTGCTAGTTCAAATCAGCACATTTGGAGGCTGGTGAAAGACTACCTCATGCATTTGGCGTTGGTGACATCTTCTGGCTGTATCCATGCAATAAGACATCATTGCTGGCCAATAATACTCGAGTCTTTTGATCTTCATTTTCATTTTTGGCCTTGACTGGTGAGCGCCACACAATTTGACATGTACCTCTTTGACAATATTCCGTGCTTCAGCTCTGCTCGAACACCGTAGCCTTATTTGGTCGAATGATCTTTTGTAGAGAACATTTCCTACTAGGGCGTAAGACATAGCCCTCCTTATGATGTGGTGTGCCTCAGACTTATCTTCTGCCAGCTTTCCAGTATGCAAATATTCTATTAATGGCTTGTGCCAATTTTTGTTGATGTCTGCAACTATAATTATCGTTTCTTCTTTTCCGAGTTTGTGTAGAGTTTCAAAGTCGTTTCAAGACAAGACTCGTCTTCCTTGCACCGTGACTTTGATGGAATCCTCTAGGGGACATGCCATTTCCTTAGTGAGTTTTGCTAGAGTTTGGCATGGGCATTATCTCCTCGAGGAATCCGGTAGAAAGTCACGTTGGGAATTTGTTCCAGGAGCTTCATTGTGTACTGATGGTACTCTGCTAATCTTGGTTTCAAAATTCTGTATTGTCCGTCGACCTGCTGGATGACTGACCAGAGGAAAATATGTTGAGATTTTCATTCCTATTTTATCATGTTTCTAATGATATTGCACTTTAAATAAATGTATTTTTGATGTTTTGTTGCAATAATGATGAATTAGGGTCAATGGAGCAAAAAGATGCAAAAAGGAGCGAATTTGGAGTGAAAAGGGCCAAAATGTGCAGATTTGAACTAGGCCACCAACGACGCTCTCAATGCTGCCGACGACGAGTTTTTCTTAAGGCTACAAGACAAATTTCTCCAGAAGTCCGCCGACGACGCCCTTGAGCCCACTGACGGTGAGCTCGGCGGTTATGCCTACTCAAGCTTTAGATAAGGCCAAATGTTGAAGGGAAGCTTAGGCAACTCTTGGGAAAGCTCATCCACAAGTTTAAAAGAAGATTTTGGCCAAAAATCTAGAGAGTCAAGAGAGACTAGGAGGGGCTAGAGGTCCTAGATGTTAGAAAGGTTCCAATAGTGTGTAATAATTGTAAGGAATTCTTCGAGAACTTGTAAGAGTGGAGGGAAAGTGAGAGATTTCTTCCTCCTTGCTACTTCAAAGAGGAATTCTGTGTGCTGTAAAGAAAGGAAGAGATTCAAAGGAACTTCGAGGAGTGTTCTTGGGGAGAAATTAAAGATGAGTTATTTACTTGTTCTAGTTTGTATGACTTTAATTTTATATATGAATTTTGAGTTTTGTTGTGTTTTCCCCATAAGATCTGAGTAGTTTTCTCTGTCCTTCTCCTTGTCTCGAGATTTGTGAACAGGTGATTTGAATTGGTGAAGCCATGAAAATGTTTAAGAAATTGTGATGATCACTTCACTTCGATCTTAATTTACCTTCAATCTGACCAATTGATTTGTTAAAATATGTTGAGTTTTACAACTAAAGTGAAGATTACATCCAAGATTCAGGGAGGTCAAAGCCCTTGGAAGTTGGGTGCAAATAA
>NEWO01000338.1:57787-97345 GCA_003013225.1 Phalaenopsis aphrodite | reverse complement strand
GCTTTTGTGGCTATCATAAAAGTTTTAGTTTTCATGTAGGGTGACATTGTTGTTTAGCATGCAAGTTTGTGTTAACATTAAAAGTAGAGTATGAAAATACAAGAACGATGGCGCTGTAAACTTTAAAAGCGTACCTGACGAGTCTTCTCGTTCCACCACGTGAAACTCAAAATGCATGATAAGGCATTTTATATGAAACAGAAAAGTAAAGTTTTAGTGGCCTAACTAACCCTAGGGCATATCTTGGTGGGCCCTTATTAATTTGATCAAGGATGATTTTTGTTAAGCAAAACATATTAAGTTTAGTAGACCTCCGAGGTATCCAACAGGTCTAGAGGAAGAAGCAGGTCCATGTTTCCCTCTCACCGCATGATGAAAAGTCTCGAGCTTATTTAAACTTATTATGTTGTTGAATAACCCATCCTATAAATACCTTTAATGCTCAATGAACAATGATGTTTCAATTAACCCTGAGAGTAGTGTAATTATTATTTGTGATTTAATTTGTAAATTATGTGGGTGAAGAACCTTAAAAGGGGCAAGTTAATGTTATCAAGGCACTCAACCAACTTTTTAATTTTAGCTTGTAGTGTTTTAAAGATGTTCAATTTTAATTATGTTGACTTTTGTAATCCTAGTTTAATCATTTTTTATTTAGTCTAGGTCACTACTAAGCCCTTAAAGTTTTGGTGGATGTCTTAGTATATATTTTGGAAGTTATTGAATTTTAAGTGATGATGATTCATTTTTGAAAGAAATTTGAACATCAAATAGGGGTATTTGATTAGTGAGTTATTAACACCCAAAACTATACCCCTAATTCTAGGATCATTTATTTGACTAGACTTCCAAATTTTAATAATTTAAGGAAATTACAAATTTATCCTTAATTAACAAAAGTGAGATGGGTTTCTACCAATTAATCCCCTTTTGTTTCAATCATCCAAATATGTTAATTAGGATCAAAGGTTAATCATTTCCCTTTTTGGAATTAAGCCTAAATGTTAATTAAGACTAAATTTTCAAAATTATATTTTGCCCATAAGGCTCTATTGCTTCATAATTTATCAAATTTAATCCAAATGACTTTGAAATTTTCATCCTACCTGACTCATTGGTCAATTAAGACACCAGAGGAGAAAATGTGATTTTCAAAATTTAATTTAATTTACATATTTAGTTTAATGAAAAAATAGGATTTTTAAAAGAAAATTCCATAAGTTGACCAAGGCGTAGCCTAATCCCTTGAAATTTTTACTAGACGTAGACTTAAACTAGAGAAGCATTGGGACAAAATTTCATGATTTATTAAATTATATTTGAATTTTAAGAATTATTTTAACTTCTGGAGTATTTATTAATTATAAAAAAATTTAAGTGTGAAAAATTAAGTTTTATATTTTTATTAAATCTCTCTGATGTCAAGGGACAGAGAAATTAATTTCACATTTTTTCTAATTTTTCTTTGAATTTTTTAGAATTGGTTTGTGAAAATTCATTTTTAGCCTTTAAAAATTATTTTAAACTTCAAAATTTAATATCTTCACTTAGAAAATTAGGAAAAATATTCCAATTGTTACTAAGTGCTTAGGAAAAAATTTAGAACATTTCTATGAATTTTATTATTTTTCTGATTTTTTAATCATTTTTTAATTATTTAAATATTAAAAATATGTTTGAAAACGGAACCTTTATTTTAATTTCAAATTTATTTTTATAAAATTTCTCTCATCACAGAGTACTCCAAAAACTAATTTTTATAATTTTTTAAGTTATATTTTAATTATTAAAAATCATTTTAGTACCAATAATATCATTTAACTTGAAAAATCAATTTGAGTTATTAAATGAGCTCCAAATATTTTGAAATTTTTATGGGGAGTTTTCTGAACTTTAAATCTTAGTGGAGATTAAAAATCAAGTCATTTAGATATTTGTGTTATCCAAAATTAATTTTCTTTGTGTTTTAGGGTTGGTGGAAAATAGGTGCATTCTTAATAACTTAACCCATAAAATATTTTCTAAAGGGTTCTCTGGTCATAAAAAACCTTCCAAAATTTTCTTGGAATTTTCCAAGCAACATGCTAATTATTATGATTAATTTATACAAATAATAGACATAAACATGAAAAATATGGATCTCTGTCTAGAGATCTCCTCTGAGTTTGGAAAAATCAGGGAATGTTCCCTTAAACAGAGGCAACAACATGCTAAAATTTTAAGCCATGGTGAAATGTCTACATGCATGGAGAATCAAAAGACTCAAAAAAATATTTAATTAATTAAAAATAAAACATGCATCAAATGGACTTCTAATTATTTCCACATTAATCTCCTTTCTTCACTTAGCAAGGTATTTTCATTTTATTTTTGTGAGTTTTCTACACAAAAATATGAACTTTTGAAGTTAGGGATCATTTTCTTAATTATTTAAATCCTTATTTATCTATTTAAATGCCCTGTGCTGACTAGATCATAGGTGGCTCTAACAACACGCGTGGTGCGCTCTGATTGAACATCGTCATCCATGTAGCTATAGACTCGACCCACATTTTATGAACCAAAGTGCTATCCGGTTTCATCACGTCCATTGATAAAATAAACGCGCGATCGAATGGCTCCGCGTCAGCATCCCCCAATAGACTAACCTGAGAACTGTCCACACTAAAATCTTAAGATCTCCCTCTAAACTCAACCAAATCTCATGGGGTTTGATCCTATGGACTCGTCTAAGTGAGACGAACACATCCATACGCTAATCATGTAATTAAATTAGGCCTAATAAAATGGAGAAACAAAATAGACTCGGGAGGAGGAGAAGTTCAATACCTTTGCTCTGAGAAGGCAAGCTTCAATCAGAGGTGCTTGGCATGTTTGTGGAGGTCCAAGGACACTAGTGATTAAGCCTCTTGCTATGGTGATAGGTCTAGGTATGAATTTGACCAAGCTCAATTTTAGGTGTTGGTCTAGAGCTATGCTAGGGTCTCTGTGGAAGGGGGATTTGATGGGGCTTCTCCTTATTTAACTGTAGTGAAGTTGTGAGTGAATTTAATTTTAGTTTGATGGACTGTGGAGGTGTGGTGAGCTCTGTCCAGGTTTTTGGTAGAAGTTTAAGCTCAAAATTGAGCTTACACAGTGGGAATCAGTGGGGGAAAGTGGTTGTCTTGAGCTTAGGAGTTCTCAAAGAGTCTCTGGGAGCAATTTGAAGGGGTCTCTCTGAGAAATTTTTAGCACTCCCTCCATGGCCGTGAAGGTGAAATTTTTATAAAAATGGCTTAAGGCTTGCTGCCATGGCCAATGAGGGAGTGAAGAGTGATGCTTAGGTGGAGGGTAGAGAAACTCTAACATTTAATTTGGATGAGGTGGCCTCTAGGTTTGAAATGGATTTGATTCCATGGGGGTGGATCATGATTTTGGTGTTCTATAACCCCTAGGCCAGCTAGGCCAGGGGAGGTGGCCAGAGGGCTCAGGGACCTCAGAGGAATCTGTCACATCAATTAAATGGGTTTGGGCTTTATTTTGGAAAAAAGATATTAAGCTTAAGCAAATATGGAATGAAGTCACTTAATTTAGGGGACCTTTAGTCCATGGCTTAGCTTAAGTGGTTTGATTGAGTTTAGCTTGGTCACTAGGGTCCAACTAATGGCTGTGGAGTTATTAATTTGGTGGCTTTGGGGTGGTTAAGCTAACTTTAGTGCATGTGTCCAATGTGGGTTCAATTGACCAAAACCTAGGTTTGGGATAGGCTAGCCATGACATTGAGCCCAATTTGTTGATCAACATTGTGTAGATGATTTTAATGAAGATTTTTTGTGAAGGATTGAAATGATTTTGAGTTCAATTCAAGGGTCAATTTGGAGGATTTTTGAAATTTGGTCAATTTGGGCATGTCGGGCTAGACTTGGTTTAGATTGGGTTAGGCTTGGAATTTGGCTCAATTTAATGGTCCAAATGATCAAGGGAAATTTTATAAATATTTTTCATGAAGGAATGGAATGGAAATTGTGGGGCTAAGGCAATCAATTTTATGGAATTTTGAGACATGGCCAATTTAGGGAAAATTTGGGAATTTTTGGATTTGGGTTGAAATTAAATGAAATTGAGGCTTCAACAAGGCCGATTGAAGATCAAGTTTGATGTTTAGAAATGTTATGAAGAGTTTACAACATGAATTATGACAAATTGAGTGGGATATGAGTTTAATTGGGTGAGATTAGGTCATGTTGCCGAAATTGGTGGTTTTCATTTGGATCAAAATTGGACTCAAAGCATGGGCCAATTGAGCTTGGGCTTGGTCTATATTGTTCATATGAAAGGTTAATTTGAGTTTAGGATTGAAATTGGGGGAAAATGGGACCAATTTGATGGACATTTGAAGTGGATTTGAGGAGATTGGGCCTTTAAAGACAATTTTAAGGTTTTGGTCAAAATAGTCAAAATGGCCAAATTGGGTCATGTTGTAGTTGAGAAAAGTGAAATTGGGAATATTTGAGAAATTTTGAGAATTTTTGGGATTTTTTGGAATTTTGGGCTAAGGAGGGGCATTTTGGTAATTTGGCAATTTTTGGTGATTCTGGGTAATTTGGGTGTTTTCAAAAGATTTGAAATAATTTTTGAATAAATTTGGGTATATTGGGTAAATTTGGGAATTTTGGCCAAATTTAAGGTCTTAAGGGTATCTAGGTAATTTGGGTGAGTTTAGGGGCAAAAGGCTAAGTTAGGCATTTTGGTAGAGTTGGGGTGCCAACCACCATAAGTAAGCCATGAACCAATGGAAACCCCATTTTGGGTCCTCTATGTACTGGTCTTAGCTAAACCCTAGCCTAGGGCCAGTGGGTTTAGGGGACCATCTACTTGAGTATCCCAAAAGCATCAAGAGACCAAAGTCAAAAAATTTTGGTTTGTGCTTGTGAGTCGTTGTGAGTAAGGTGATTGCTGGTGAGTGGCTTAGCATTAAACCAAGACCCATGGCCAACTCTAAAGTCAAACTGTTCTATAGGAACTCTTCTTGAGCTCCCCCATAGTGACCCCACCTACTAAGTGCTAGAGGTTAGGACCATCATGTAGAACTTCAAGTTGAGTAAAGAGGAGTTTAGAATTTCTAATGGTGAGGGTTCCTTTTCTAGTTTTCTAGGAATAGTCAACAGGAAGTCCTATGACTAGACCTTAAACTACTAAAGAGGAACACTAGACCTTAACAAAAAATGAGGTCAACATGGAGAAATTGACTTTGTGACTGTTCTTAGTCTTCCATTCTCCCTTCCACAGTTAGATAGGCAATTACTTCATCAAGTGAAGAATCGGAAATCACAAAAGTAGCATACTCACAATGAAATTCATTCCATAATCCATAAAATGCATTGATTTGTCCACGAGTAAACTCAACATGTTTACCTCGAACATAAATGAGCTTGTCCGTAGTCACTCGCAGATTGCCATAGAACTCTCAAATCACAAGAACAATGGCTACTGCAGTGAAGTAGAAAATGTTTCTCACTTTCGAGCAATAGTCAACCTTTCAACTTCTCCTCCCGGGTTTGAAACTGTTCGTTCCTGAATCAATTTTCTAGTACCCATCATAGATTATAATTGTACTGATCATTCAAATTTTCAAATCTCTTTGCATCAAAACTTCCTGAAGGCTTTCCTCTCTGTACTCTTGGAGCCATTGGAATTTCTAGATAAATTTGCATAAAATCCAAGTAAATTCACAATATCATAAATTTAACTCCAAAAGTAAGAATATTTGGAAAGAAACATTTCATCATGGGTTCTCTTTAAATTTCTTCAATAAAAACTCAAATATTTGGATCTCCATTATGTTGGAAAAAATTCATGATGAAAATAAAAAATTTCTACGTTAAAGTGAAGCTCTTACCAAAGGAAGATAAAATCCAAGACTTTTTGTCCTTCAAATCTACTGTAATGCACCAAATGGCAAGCCCTATGTCGAGTTTTGGTGTTTGTTTAGAGGTAGGAGATGACTCAAGCAGTAAAGATGGGGTTTTACAGGGATTTTTTGATGTTTTAAGTAATTCTGGGTGTTTTTAGGATTTTTTCACCTTTGAAGGCAACACAAAATTTTTTCAGAGTTTGATTTTCTTTGGAACTTTGCTGCATACCGCACCACATCAACCTCTAAATGACTTAATAAAACATTTATATTCATAATTAAACAATTTTCTAACAAAACTTTTCACAAACAACACAAAATACACATTTATATATAAAATCTAAATGATCACAAACAAACATTTTTCAAGTCAACACATCAAATTCAGTGTTGAAATCAATCCAACAAACTAACGTTGAAGCCTAAGTATAAAACTTTCGGCACTAAAAAGGTTAGGGGGTTGTGGAGTTGTTGGCTGCCAGGATGAATATCCCAACACCCATTTTAATTTAATATATAATTTGGAAAAATAGTATTTTAGATTTTTGAAAATACAACACCGGACTAATCTCATATCACCAGTAGTTCAAATAAATAAGCCTAATACCATAAATAATGTATTTATCTCGAAGGATAGACACACTACTTACTGGTAAGGTTCGATTAAATAAGCTAAAGATTATGACATCCGTTAAGTCTGCGAAACCCTTTTTATTATAAGCTGACAAGTTCCCTTATTTAATATGAAGGATTAAATAGGGTTTATATAAAGCTGGGTTTGTAAATACTTTCTATAAGGGCTAGTCCCTATAGTTAACTACATCCTAGATATCCGAAGTCACTTAAGTAAATCTCGATAAAAATGAGGAGATATTATCTTCAAGCAGTTTAAAGGAATTAGAATTTTCAATGAAATCCGACAGAGAGGTGTGAAAGGAGAATGAATAAAACTTGGAACATTTTATGGAATCAAAAGGAAGAGAGACTAGGAGATGTCATAGATTCTGAGGAGAACCCGATGACATCCTAAAACTATCCTACTGTTTGGGTTCATTTTTATAGAGAAATTATTTAATGTTTCATCCTGCAAATTTTATTAATTAGGGCTTACATTCATATAAAATGATTACACAAATAGCCTGTAAGATGTTAGGATTTAGGTCGTGAAGAACGATAACTTTGGAGTCCTAAGGCGGGTTAGGGCTTATATTGTATAGCAAAACCATACAAAGGATTAAAGATAAGTTGAGGATTTATGCTACATAAGTAAACAACCACAAAGTCCTACAAATTTTGAGTTTAATTCTAATGAATGGTTTAGCTGGAGCAGACATGTTTTGTTGTTGAAGATGGTCGTGCTGCCCATAATGCTAGCTCCAAGTTCGTCGTCGTGGCTAGTGTAAGTTTTCTAATGTGTCAAGTCATGATGTAAAATCAAATGTTCCGAAGGGTTTAATATTATGGGGTATATTAAAGTTGATTAGAGCAACACCGGTTAGGATCCTACGGTTCCCTCGTTCCAGTACCACTATTTTCTTTCGTATTCACTTAGTTTAAATGAATTTACTAAAGTCAGCTCGATGAGTTCCATAACTTCATTTAGATCGTAGGAAATATTGTTAGCAACCATAAGTTACCTCCTCCAACGGACTCTTGAACATCTAATAAAGACAATTTAATTTAGTTGCAATTTTGGTTTTGTTGTTTTGTTTGTGATAAAATTTTAGTTATCGTATAATTTGAATGTTGTGGCAGAGAATTTTATTTAATTTGATTTTTTAATTTTTTTTGTTATGGTTTCAGTTCTATGGCTATCCTGAAAGTTTTAGTTTTGAAATGTAGGGTGACATCTTTGTTTAACATTCAAGTTCATGAGCAAGACACAATAGGTAAATGTAAATTGCAACACAATAACTTAAAAAGGTGTACCTGCAAGGAATATATATATATATAATTTTGCAGGAATTATAACATGCTTGTAGAAAAAAGTAGGAAGTACAAGTTTAAGGTGTGTCTACCAGATCCTATGTCATATTTTAGTGGGTCCTATTTATTCAAGTGTACAGATGGTTTCTTAAGAAAGCCATAATGAGTTTAATCATACTTCAAGATATCCAAAAGAGTATGAGAAAGGTTCAGGGACCAGGTCCCAGGCATCTAACAATCCCTTGAAAAGTTCATAGTTTGTTCAAACTCATTATGTTGCTTAATAACTCATCCATATTATACTCTTATGCTCATTGAACTGATTTTTTAACCAACCCTAGAAATGGGGTAATTATCACTTGATGTTTATTTATAAATTATATAGGTGAAAACCTTTAGGGGCAATTTGGTCTAATTAAGAAACTTAACACTTTGATTTTAAAGATGGGCTTGTAGTCTTTTAAAAAGTTTTAAATTAGTTATAGATTATTTTCTAGATCTCATTAAACAAAATTTTGATTAAGCTAGTTCACTACTAAGCCCTTCAAAAAATAATGGGTAGCTTTGAAATTTTAGAAAAAGATGTACATGTTTATACCTTTAATCATTATCATGAATTATAAATCAATTCAAAACCATTAATTGGTGCTTAGAATTAGTGAGTTATGATCTTCCAAAAATCAAATCCCTCACCTTAATATCTTTTTTTTTTATTTAAATGTTCTTCTAGATTTCATCAATTTTAAGAAACTTACGATTTAATCCTTTACAAGACCAAAGTGAGGTTGGTTACTACCATTCATCCCTTTCATATTCCAATCATCAAAACATTTTAATTAAGCTTATTTATTGCCCATTTAGCCCTTTGGTTAAGCCTAAATATTAATTAAGCCTTAAATTTTCAAATTACCCTTTTGCCCGTAAGGCCTTAATACTCTATAATTCATTAAATTAGACTCCAATGATTTGAAAATTTTATATTACCCCTCTCATGGGTTAATTAGAACATTAGAGAGGAAAATTTGATTTTTTTTCTGAATTTATTTAATTTTATAATTATTTTAAATGCAAAAATAAGGATTTTTAATGAAAATTTAATAGTTCAAACAAAACAAAACTTCTGTCCTTAAGAAAAATTTTGGAAGTTTATCTAGTTCAGAGGACCACTTGGACTAGTTTTCATGATTTTTAGAGGTTTAATTTAATTATTAGATCTATTTGTTTGTTTTGAGCATTAATTAAATGTAAAATATTATTTAAGTAAAAAAATTAAGTTTTATTTTTTTATTAAATCTCTATGAGTCTAGGGAAGCCAAAGAAATCAATTTCATATTTTTCTGATTTATATTTTAATTACTGGAAATATCTTAGTGAAAAATTAAAGAAAATTCACTTTTAAGCATTTAAAATTAATATCTTGACTTTGAAAATTAGGAAAATTATTTTAGTTTGGTCCAAGTGATCAAGAAGCCAAAGGTGATATTTTAGTGTGTTTTTGAAATTTTACAATTTTTATGATTTTTAATTGATTTTTAATTATTTAAATGCCTAAAAATAGCTCAAAATAAAGTATTTATTTTAATTCTAATTTTATTTTTCTTAGGTTTCTCTAGACTTAAAGAGCTCCCAAATCAATTTTTGGTAAATTTAAAATTATTATTTTAATTATTATAATTATTTTAATGCTAAAAATGTAATTTCACTTGATTAATCCATTTGAATAATCAAATTAACTCCAATTGACTTGAAATTTTTCTTGGGAGCTCTTTTGACATTAAAATATAGTAGAGAATGATTTTTCTGTCATTTACATTTATAATTACTCTAAATTAATTTTATCATTTTTTAAAGTTTGCAACAATTAGAATTATTTTTAATGGTTATACCAAGTTTATATTTTTCCTAGGGTCCTCTAACCACAGTGAACCTACGAGAACAAATTTTGCATTTTTATGATAAGTATTTTAATTTTTATAATTATTTTACCAAAATAGGGGCCACTAAATTGAAAATTAGATATCTTGGGTTAGAGATGCCCCCTTACCTTGGAACAATCAGGGGAGATACCTAACAACCGATACATCAAAAGCCCCATGGTCCCATGCCATGGTGAAATTTCTAGGCAAATGGTGAATTCAAATAAGAAAAACACTTTTAATTAATTAAAAATATTACAAGAATGAACCAAAAATGAAAACATTTCCACATTGATCTCCTCTATTCACTGAGCTAGAGGGTATTTTTATTTTATTTTTACAATTTTTCTACATAAAGATTTGCTTTTTTGAAGTTCTGGCTATTAAATAATACAAGAAATTGCCTAATTTTCTACTTATGCAGCACGTCGCCACCTCATTTTCAGTGCTCCGAAGCTCCACCCGGTGTCTTTTGGTTTGGTGCTGCCATCAGCGTCAGCCTGTACTTTGTGATACATGCACGATCCAATGGTTGTGGGTCATCATCCCCAATTGGTTCAACCTGAGAGTCATCCACCTTAAAACCCTAATATCTCAAGCCACACTTGACCAAATCACTTTGGGTTTGATCCTATGAACTTTTTTAAGTGAGACGAAACTATCCATACGACTAACCTACCATGAAATCAATCCTATGCACATGGAGAATCAAAATAAGCTAAAGATGAGGAAAAAATGTTATACCTTGGACCAAGAGGGGAAGCCTCAATTGGATGCTTAGAGGGGAAGCCTCAATTGGATGCTTGAAGAAGCTTTGTGGAGGTCTAAAGATCTTGAGGAGAAAGTCTTTGGTCGTGGTGAGTTGTCTAGATGCAAGTTTGACCAAGGTCGATTTTCGGTGTTGATCAAAGTCCACTCTAGGCTGGTCTAGTGATCGGGCTTTTGTGGGGAATCTTCTTCTCTCACTTAGGGGATGGTGTTGATGCAACTAATTTAGTTTTGGAGGAGTTTTGAGAGGTGTCCTTTTTCGGGCTCGAATTAGGGTTGAGAAATTGACTCTTATGAGTGGGGAAGAGGGCTGGAGAATGGTTGCATTGAACTCAAGAGGTCTTGGAGAATTTCTAGTAATAATTTGGCAAAGTCTCCATAAGGGATTTCAAGCTCTTCCCTCTTGGCCGTGGAGGGTGAGCTTAAATAGAAGAGGCCATGATGGCCCTGAGGAGCAATTGGTGGGTGGAAAGACTTGCTTAGGTGGAGCGAAGAAGAGTGCAAGTGTCCAATTTGAATGAGGCAGCTTGCATGGGATTAATTTTGAGTTTTTACCATATGGGATCCCTTGGTCATGGTGTTTTCTGGCAGCCAAGGTGGCTGGCCGGCCATGGTCAGGTTATTATTTGTTTAGGGGGATCAGAGCATGGATTTGGTGCAATCAATTGGGGTTGGTCGTGTGTAAAGGCATTGGATTAAAGAGAAATAGGGGAAGGGCCATTTTGGATCAATTTGGGTCAAGACATGCTTTGGGGATGGGTTCACCCCCCAAGGAAGGTTTGGGTGCTGGGAGAATCAACTAGTTCAACTTAATTAGTGAGGAGGAGTCACCATCCAAGGGATTTTAACTAAGCATGGGTTTATGTGTGTCATTAAAAGGGTTAAAATAACTTTTTAAAGAGGCTTAAAAGTGACTTATCCTCTTGCCATTAATAGCTTGGTGATGTGGCAAGGCTCATATGGCTCACCTATGGCTTGGGAATGGCTTCATGGCTTCCCTTCGGCTTGGTTTTCTTGCATGAGAAAGGATTTTGGAATTATGGTGTATTTTTGTGGAGTTTTTCATATGGCTTGATTTTGAATTATTTGATCATAGATTTAAAACTTTGGGAATGATTTTGATTGAATGTTGAATTTGATGGGGAAATTGTCAAGTGGGTTTTTAATTGAATTTGGGTTGTTGGAATTAAACATGGTGGGCTTGTGCTTCTAAAATTATGGGTAAATTCAGGATAAAATTTGGATCAATTGAATGTTGAATTTGATGTAGGAGTGCATCATGAAGAGTTTGGAAGTGATTTGAATTGAATTTGAAGGCCAATTTGGTGGATTTAGTCATATAGTCAAAATTGGGCCTTTTTGATTTAGGTAAAATTGGGCCTGCAATTGAGTCAAATTAGACTTGATTTTTTTTAGATTGGGATTGGGGATACTGAATTTTGGTTTGGAATTGAAATTGGGTAAGATTGGGGTCAATTAGGCCATTTATTTAGACTAATTTGGAGAAATTGGGCCCTTAAAAAAAATTTTGGGCTTTTGGTCAAATTGGGTAAAATTGGTCAAATTGGATCAATGTAATGGTTAAAAATTGAAATTAGGATTATTTGCGATGATTTTGGAATTTTTGAAAGTTTTGGGTCATGAGGGACATTTTGGTAATTTTTGGCAATTTTGGGGGATATTTTGGTAATTTGGTGATTTTTTTGAATTTTGGCCAATTTTGTTGGTGGTGAGTGATTTGAGATGATTTTTGGGAAATTTTGGGATTTTTGGCAAAAATTAGGGTTGTAGGGGTATTTTGGTAATTTGGTGATTTTGTGCTACAATGGGCAAGTAAGCCATGAAGCTATGCCAAACCAATAGGAGTCATGTGAGGAGTCATTTTGGATGCTGAATATGCTGGTTCTAAACTTCTTAGCCAAAGACTAGGGGTATAAGTTCATTCATATGAGCTTTCCAATAGGAATCATGAGACCAAATCAAGGGTTCTTAGGGTTGGGGTATGTAAGAAAGTTTAGTGTGTGCAAGCCATCTCAACAACCCAGGGTTAGTCTTAAGGTCTTACCATCCTATGGGAGATTCCCCTTGAGTTCCCCTATACCGACCCCACCTACTAAGTGCTAGATGTTAGGACTAATATGTGGAACTTCAAGTTGAATAATAGAATTTCTAATGGTGAGGGCTCCTTTTCTAGTTTTCTAGGAGTAATCAATAAAAAAGTCCTATGGCTAGACCCTAGGCGAATAATGAGGACAAAGCTAGAACTCAACCAAAAATGAGGTCAACAACCCCCAATAGGTGTGGTGTGCTGAGCAAGCACACCAAATATATTTGCGTTGACCAAAGAGATCAGCAAAACCAACACAGATTTTCTAAGTCAACAGACCTAAAACAAAGAGTAGGTTTGAGTGAGAATTATTTTCGCTGGGGAATTAGCAAGTGAATATCCAATCAAAGCGAGAACTCAGAACTCCCACTAAGGGTTTAGAAGGTGGATTTCAAATTATCAGGCTTCAATTATATTGGAGGATGAGAATTTGGTTTTAGGTATTGACCCCAAAATGGGAATTGAAATTCGAGTGTCAATACTGGAGGGAGAATCAGATGCCTTACTACCTTTAAGGTGGTCTTAAATTGATCTCAAAAGATGAGAATATGATACTTTACTCCATTTAAGGTGTTCTTGAACCTTTCTTGAAGATATGGGTAGAGAATCAGATGCCTTATTGCATTTAAGGTGGTCTTAAATTGATCTCAAAGGATGAGAATAGAATGCCTTACTCCATTTAAGGTGGTCTTAAACCTATCTAAAAAATATAGGTAGAGAATCAGATGCCTTACTCCATTTAATGTGGTCTAAAATCAATCTCAAAAGATGAGAATAGGATGCCTTACTCCATTGAAGGTCGTCTTAAACCTATCTCTAAGATATGGGTAGAGAATCAGATGTCTTACTCCATTTAAGGTGGTCTTAAACCTATCTTGAAAATATGGTTAGAGAACATATGCCTTACTCCACTTACGGTGGTCTTAAACCAATCTCAAAGTGGTGAGAATAGGATGCCTTACCCCATTTAAGGTAGATCTAAACCTATATCAAAGATATGGGTAGGGAATCCGATGCCTTACTCCATTTAAGGTGGTCTTAAACCTATCTCGAAGATATATGTAGAGAATCAGATGCCTTACTCCATTTAAGGTTGTATTAAATCGATCTCAAAGGGTGAAAATAACACACCTTACTCAATTTAAGGTGATCTTAAACTTATCTCAAAGATATGAGTTACATTAATAAGGAAAGCTCAAGGAATCACACCAACCTGAGAGGTAATGGGAAAAAAACTACCATCTCGGTGCTGTCCCCGAGAACAATATGAAAATAGTGCAGAGAATTTGTGATGTTGAGTTCATAAATATGTATCATATTAAGATTGATATTGGTGAGAAAAAATAGTGAAATTTGGTGCAGAATGTGCAATCCCTCGGGGATATGAAGAAAACTGGTGCTGACCAGGATAGTCGCACAACATAAGAAAATAGTAAGAAACCTCGAACTCGAGATAAACAAGCTGAAGTAATTTATCATTTTATTTACTTATTATCTTTATCACATTTAATTATCAAAACATATTTTTTAAAATTTAATTTTCATTGATTGATTTTTTGAAAATATTTTAAGTTTTAACATCAGGCTTTTGTTGTGTTGTTCTTTGTTCATTATAATTTAGAACCAACACATGGTTCTGTGGCTCTTTATCAATCACACTAAGAGGGAAATTTAAAAACCAAGTTAAATCTGAAAGAAATTCCATTAACTGCTTCAAATACAAGTTACAGACTGAGTACATACTAAGGTATTAAAAGACAACACCCTGAATACATCTGAAACATCATATACTTAATACATATCATAAGTTGAACATATCTGATACATGTCTCAGCATATCTGCTACATCAAAACACACTACAAAAAGGTGTCCACTGACTATCCATCCTTAGTAGAGTGAGCTTTTGATCAAGCTGACCTACTAAGCCACGCTCCATGACAAGAACTTCCTTTACGTGTACTTAGAGGTACAACCTTCTCATAGCTCATAAGGTTGTAGTTCTTCCAAATTTAGGTTTGGATGGAACCCCTGTGGTATTTTGTTATCTTGCATTCTTTGGAATGTTACAGATACTCTGGTATATCGCACTCCCGGGATTCAAAGTTAGCCAAATCGGCCCCATTACCTTTTAAAGCTAGTACCAATCCAATCAGTAGTGGAATTTCAACGAACCCTATGAATTCTTCAGCGCCAATGATGTCGATTTCTCTTCCAAAGAGTATGCTGCTTCTGCTCATAAAAGACACTGTGCAAAAAAGTCTGATGAAGTCATGGTGGTCAATATGGCGAGGAATGCAATCGCCCTTCTCGTAAATATTAATTATGCAGTTGTTTGGGATGCAGTCGGGTGGTAATATACTCCATCGAACCAACCTCTTGACCATTCTTTTTATTCTATAAAACATTGGATCCACATCATCGTATCTTAAGATTCCAACAGGGCTCCCTTGCCTATCTTTAATAAAGTTGTAGTAACATTCACATTGAATGGTTATTATTTCTTTCCCGCACATCCATTTCTGTGGCTCTGAATATGTTCTCGGCCTCAGCTGAACAGCTAGACCTCTGTCCCTCAGGTCGAATACATAGTCCAAAATTCTTTTTTTGTCATTTTCTGATAATACCCGATATACAGCGCCAGGCCTTCCAAAATGTTGACAATCTTACCTCTAACTTCTTCGTAGAACTTGAACTCTCTTCTTTTGACTTTGCACATTCTCTCTAATTTTGCTGTACAAATCTCCTCAAACTATCGGGGTTATCTCCTTGCTTCAACATTGACAGTTACCATGTGTAATCTAGTTCTGTAGGCAATGGGATATACTACTTTGCTTCTGGATGCGCTACCTCCTGACCTCCCACATCGGCTGTGAACTCTTGAAAACAATTATTGCAATCCAAATGTAAAATGATGCATCTCAGGCATTCAACAAATACTCCTCCGGTAGATGCTCCCACAGAAATTTCATCATTGCATAGCGAGTGACCCCTTGTAAGATTCATGGGTGTTTCTATCTGTATCGGCTTTATAGCCGAGTCTAATTCATCCTCTATATCAGGTGGGCTAGAAGAGGTCTCCTTCATGCATGGTTCATAAATCATCCCCTCAAGAAGAGGGGTGAGTAGACCTACTGCTTCTTTTTATCGTCTTCTTTCTTCTCGCTGGAAGGCTCTATGTTTGCGATAGCTGGCATTGTGACGCTGAGTCCTTCTGAGTGGTGCATCCGACACTCTCTCTTCATATGCATCTACTAAATCCCTTGTTGGAGCAGTTACCAGGGAATTTAGATGACTGGTTCCTTTGATTGGATATTATTGTTGAGTGATTACTTTCTTCCTCTTCCGTGAGGAGTTTTCTCTGGTGCCCATCTTTAATAGAGATTGTAATCCTTCCTTTTTTTTGGTGACTGACGACGTCCATCAGGGGATTCTCATATTCTGCATTGACTTGACTGAAGTCTAAGTCCAAGTCTATAATATCACCCTGAGCAGACCTTTCTTCATTCAATGCAAGATTGAGGCCATCTTGAAAAGAGAAGATCTGCTTGCATCCCGACATTTCTTCTGTAGAAGACAAAAAACATCAGTGCGCTGGCATTCATCATGAACAAGAACAACAACGAAGCACTTATTAAATAAAAAAAATTAATATTATTATTATTTACAAAATTTCTTTATTCAATTTAATTTAATTTAAATTAGGCTTTGAAAATTAGAAACATAAGAAGAGAAACAAAGTGGGCAAATTTCAAAAATTTTTCATTTTATTGAGGTCAATTTATTACAAAACTTAGGACCCAGTCACATACGCCTAACCAAAATTTCAAAAAGCACTCAATTTTAAGAAGCGTAACATTGGGTAATATATCTTCAAGTAGTGGCCATTGACCGCAACATAGGTCTTTTGCCCCGAAAATCGACCGGTTGGTAAGATCCTCCTGAGTAAACTTCTTCTATGACAAATGGTCCCTCCCAAGTTGGTTCAAAATTTTCACCAATCTTACGGTGTGTAAGAATAGTCCTTTTGAGAACAAGGACAAGATCACCAACTTTAAACGTCCTCGGGCGGACCAATTTGTCATGAGCCTGCACCATCCTTGCTTGGTAGAGCTCCAAGTGTTGTTGTGCTTCTAGTAATTTTCACTTAAGACTTTCTAATTCCTCAAGTTTTAGTTTTTCACTTTCTTTGGTTGTGATTTGGTTAGCGATGGGGACTCTGAGAGACGATGTCTGAACTTCTAGCGGTAGTATGACCTCAGACATGTACACAAGCGCGTAAGTTGCACATTGAGTTGGAGTCCTGAATGTCATCTGGTAGGCCCACAAAGCTTTTAATAGTTTTTTATGCCAATCTGTTTTTTTTCATCTAGTGTCTTCTTTAAGATTTGCACAAGCATTTTGATGAAAGCTTTAGCTATGCCATTTGCCTTGGGATAGTATATTGTAGAGTATCTCCAATCTATCCCATGTCATTTGACAAAGTTGTTGATCTTTGTGCTCTTGAAGGCTGTCCCATTGTTAGAAATTACCCTGACTGGAACTTTGAAATGGTAGACAATATTGGTCTTAAAGAATTGTAAACATGTTGTGTTATAACCTCTTGTAACGGTACTGCCTCTGCCCACTTAGAGAAGTAATCTGTAGCGATGATGATAAATCTGTGTCCCTTAGAGGATGGAGGATCTATCGAACCATTATGTTCGTGCCCTAACACTCGAATGGCCACGAGGCAACAGTTGGGTGCAACACACTTGGAGGTTGGTGTAAGATCACCCCATGCACTTGGCAAAGGTCTTCTAACTATATCCATGCAATTGAATATCATTGCTAGCCAATAATATCCGAGTCTTTTGATCTTCATCTTCATCTTTAGCTATGACTGGTGAGCACCACACAATCCGACATGTACTTCTTTGACAATATTTTGCACTTCTACCCTGCTCATACATCGCAGTCACATCTGATTGAATGATCTGTTGTACAGAACATCACCAACCAGAGCATATGATATAGCACTTATTGTGATGTGATATGTCTCGGACCTATCCTCTAACAACTTTCCAGTCAGCAAATATTCTATTAATGACTTACGTCAATCTTCATTAATGTTAGCCACTACAATCATCATTCTTTCTTCTTTTTTGAGATTATGTAGATTGTCGAAGTCGATTCAAGATAATAATCATCTTCTTTGTACTGTAATATTAATAGAATCCTTCGGTGGACACACTAACTCCTTAGCAAGTTTTTTTAGAGCATCGACATGGGCATTATCTCCCTGAGGAATCCTATATAGAGTCACATTAGGGATCTGTTCGAGCAGCTTCATTGTGTACCAATGGTATTCTGCTAATCTCGGTGTCAAAATTGTATTGTGCAATGAGTTGTTGAATGATAAGTTGAGAATCACCATAGATGGCAATGTCAGTTATATTCATTGAGATTGCCAACTCCAAACGGGTGATTAACGCTTCATATTCTGCTTTATTATTGCTACACGGATCTGTCAGGTGGTAGGAGAATCTCAACATACCTTTTTCTAGCATGATGAAAATCAAACCAATCCCTGCTTTGCCTAGTATAACTATTTCTGATCCTTTATCTTTCCAGACTGATGAAGGCCCATCGAAGTACATTTCTCATTGTATGGCACTGGGGGGTTTTATTTGCAGTATTTGCTCATCAGATAGTTCATCATTGAGAGGGGATCCAGCTAGGAGTGGGTGTACTATGAGGAAATCTGCTAAAATCTGGCCCTTGATAGCGCGGAGGGGAACAAAAATTATATCAAATTGAAAAAACCATCGACCATCTTGCTAGACATCTAGAAAGTTTTGGTTTGGTCATTAAATATTACAACAGATTAAATTTTGAAATGAGGGAAATTTTATGAGAAAGCATGTAGTGCCTAAGCTTTTAGGCTGCAAAAATTAAAGCTAGACAATGCTTCTAAATAGACAAATACTTTATCTCTGTCGGTATTATACGGGGACTTAAATAGTAGAGTTCATTTTCCTTACCCTCGTCATTGACCTGAGCTAATAGAGCTCCGAGAGAGTCATCAAAAGTTGCGGTAGAAAGTATCAAAGGTTTTATGCGATAGGAGCTACAAAAATAGGAGGTGTCATTAATTATCACTTAAAGTTCTCGAAAGCCCACTGACATTTCTCTTCCCAAATGAATTTGACATCCTTTTTAATTAATGTCAAGAATGGCTGACACCTACTTGAGAGATCCGAAATAAAGCGTCTCAGATATGCCAATTTTCCTGGAATGGAACATAATTGTTTCAAGGTTTTTGGAGGAGATGTTTCTAAGATAGCTTTAATTTTATCTGAGTTGATCTCGATTCCTCGATGATGAACAAAGAATCCTAGAAATTTCTCAGAGGTAATGCCGAAGGAGCACTTTAATGGATTCATCTTAAGATTATAATATTGTAATCGTTCGAACATGATCCTCAAATTGTATAAAAGATCTATTTTCTTTTTACTATTGATGAGCAAATCATCCACAAAGCACTTCACTTGGTTGTAAACGAGGTCATCAAAGGTATTTGCATTGTTTGCTGATTTGTTACTCCGACATTCTTCAACCCGAATGACATCACTGTATAACATAAGATCCCAATTGGCATCATGAAAACTGTAAGTACTGCATCTTCTGGAGCCATCTTTATTTGGTTGTATCCTGAAGATCCATCCATAAAAAAGAAAATTTTATGTGTTGAAGCGATGTCCACCATTAACTCTTATATTGGTAACAAAAATTCATCTTTTGGACACACCTTATTTAGATCCCTGAAATCGACACATGCATGGATCTGTCCATTTTTCTTCTTTGTTCAATGTTGGCTAGCCATGTAGGGTATTGCTCTTCCCACACAAAGTTAGTGTTTATTAACTTCTTTACTTCAGACATGACTTTTTGCTCTATTTTGAGGCGCATTCTTCTAGGTGCTTGTTTTACTGGGGTCATATTTTTGTCCAACCTAAGCTTATGCACTGCAACTTCTGCTAATAGCTCTGAGATTTTGTATTAACTCCAGGTGAAGCAATATTTACATTTTGATAATAATCTTATCAACTCTATGGATTCTTCCTCACTGAGTAAAGAACTTATGAAGGTTGGTCGAGGCTGCTCCTCAATCCCGAGGTTTTTTTTATTCAAGTCATCAATCGTTGACTTAATTTCATCATCAAATTCTGGAGGAGCATTATCTTTTAACTGATCTTGAGAGTCATTCTCTACATCGAGACAACCCTCCTCCAATCTACTAATAATAACCATGCAAAATTTTGAATCATCGACTTGTCCTACAATACTAAATCTGAGACCTTCTTTTTAGTTAGGAGTTTGACTTTTAATACTCCACAATTTTTCAAAAAGTTGTAAATTATCTTTTGGCATTTTCTTTGCCACATATCCCCGTTGAATTAATTTTTGTGCACATGGAGAAAAGTAACCAAAAGGTAATTCCATTAATTCATTAGAATCCTATTCCAAATTTACATGATTTTCAGAGTTTACAGGAGTAGAAGTACAGTAAAATTTGATCGGCTTAAAACCAACACAATGAACTTCCTTAAACTCTAAACTCTAAACCTTTTGAGGGTAAATTGGAGTAAGGGTCATGATGTTCACATAGTGTATGATCCGATCATACATCGGCTCATATTCATCTTTCTCCACATCTTCCAAGGAAATCTCATATTGAGGTTACTTTTATTTTATCGTCATCATTTCTTCCTCAGAGCTTTCTTCATCAGAGTTTTCTTCCATGTCGATATTGATGGTTGGCCTGGTCTATTTAACTATCATGTTGGTTCTTCCTCGTCAACATCCTCGGCCTCAATCTCAGGTGTATGGGCAAAAGAACCTTTACCACCTCATTGTGAAGAGATGATAGTAGATTGTCAAAGTGGAGTTGAATGTCCTCTTCTTCATGATTCTTCTGAATCTTCCACCTCATTCATCATAAATTCACAAGAAAAGACTTTTTTCTTTGGAGGCACGTAGTAGGTGGCGTCTTCAAGAATGCCTACTTCATGAACTGAGAATAGTTGCAAATCCTCTTTAATACAATGTTCTTGTCCTTCTTTGAAATATTTGATGCATTGATGTAAGGATGATGAAACCATATTAGCTCGTGAATCCATGGTCATCCAAGTAAAGCATTGAAAGAGGTTTCTACGTCAATGATATGGAATTTTGCGGTTGTTACTAGTTCTTTAGCTTTCATTAACAATGTAATCAATCCAAGGGCACTTTCTCCCTTCTAATTATCCTCTTAACATCATTTTATCCGCTGTAAGCTCTTGATCTTCAATATCTAAATATGCTAATGTCTAAAGACTCATTAAGTTTAGTGATGCTCTTGAATCTACCAAGACTCTGAACAATATAAATCTGTCGATATTAACGAAGATGTAGAGCCGTCAGTTATGGTCGGTGGTACCAAACAACAAGTCTTCATCTGTGAATGTTATCCTAAACTTTTATTTTAACAAACAAATTTCATCCGAGGATCTGCTGGCCAACTGAGCTAAGCAAATCTGTGGGTAAAGCAAGGTTGTAACTAGAGACTCTCTCATCTCCTTTGATAGAATTAAAGCATTGTAGATGCTTTATTTGGCCAGCAACCTCTTAAGATGAGCTAGAATGTTATAATCAACTTTGTATAATCCTCCAATTTTCACTTGGCTATGTGGCTCTTCCACTGGCAGAGGTGGAGGTAGCTCTTCTCAAGTGACTATTTATTTTCCTTTATCTATTGGAGTTGACATAGAGGGTAATACTTTCCCACTCCTTATATTTACTTCTATAATTTCCTCTTCCTGAGATGCCGTAGGAAAAATTTATGGTGTCTCTTCTTCATTAGAGAGATCCAAACTGATGTCAAGTGGTGCGTCATGGCACTCGAGGACTGGTCCCTCACTCCCGGTACTATCGTAACTGGTATTGTCAACATCTTCTTCAATCTCATTAATAGGCTTATCAGACTCAAGTGTGATTTAAGGATTGGTTTGAGAATCGAGATCGAAGTTAGATTGACCAAAATCAGTTACGTTATCATTACAGAAAGTCAAAACATAGCCAAAATTATAATCATTATATTCATAATACCCCGGTAGGGCAATAAGATAATCATACATGGTCAGAGGTCCGAGGATTTTCTTCCTCGAATATGAGACAACCAATCTAATAGAGGCAGCCCGTATTCTACCCCCTGCGCTATCGGTCTCCACGATGTCGCTCTTTTCTTTCTCTTCGGGTTGCTTTGACTTCTCTGGTGAAACCTCCAACTTTTGTTGAACAGGTTGTAGAATCTGAATGGCTTCTTAAGCTGAAGCGATTTGAATCTGATCCAGTATCTTCCTGGATGACTTTCTCCAGACTATGCTCCATCCATCTTTTTCAGCATAAGGATCTATTGAAACAATTGGCTTTGTCGAAAGCATATTCAAAGAAGCTATTTTAGGTTCTTTTAAATATTTCTTTGGGATTGTTATATTTCCTTCTTTAAAGTTTCTCTCAAGTCATTCCTTGAAGACAAATTAACCTTCTATCATATGTTCCAACATCCTGTGGTAGGGGAAAAAATTGGGATATTCTTTCTTGTCAACTTCTTCCAACTTCTTCGGTTCTGACATTATGAACTTTGGCTTTTTCATTAAGTTCCTGAATTTTTTTGGCACAACCTCATCTTTAAAAGATTACACTCTTCTCTTTCATTCTGCAAGAGTTGGATTTTTTCTACCTTGTGCTTGGTACGACACTCCTTGGTATGACTGTTGGCTGGATTGACCATACTGCAGCATTTGTTTTTGAGCTTGTTGTAATGATTGCTGGGAACTTTAGTGAGAATGCTTAGCATGTATCTTTATGGGTTGTTTTCCCTTATCGATCGTTTCTACTGTCCCGGACTTCTTTTCAAATGCTCTGGTCATCTTGGATTTCTCAACTTTTTCTTGGGAATCCATATGTTTAACTTCCTCTTGTAAAGTGCTAACTTTGCTTAACAGCTTCTTGAAGGACTTGATGGTGAGTCCCTTGAGCATGAAAGCTACTGGTCCATGTATGCTTTTAAGTAGAATCTCAATTGCATATTGCTCCTATAGTTGAGGTTCACATTTCATGCTAAGACTCCTCCACCTCAAGATATAATCCACTAGAGTCTCGTTGGATCTTTGCTTCTCCACTATAAGATCTCTAATAGAAACATGGTGTTATGCTCTAGTAAATCTCTTTACAAACATTTGTTCTAATTTAACAAACGTCTTAACTGATCCGTTAGGTAACTCAACATACTAATCAAAAGCACTTCCTGACAGGCTGCTGACAAACTGTCAGAAGAGTAAGGCTTCATTTCCTCCAGTGCTGCCACAATTGGCTCGAAAATGTGCTATATGCTAGCTGAGATTTTTGGTCACGTTAAATGTCTTAAAGTTTGGTGACAGAAAATCCTTAGGGTAGGGTACGACACCAAACTCCTTCGGGTAAGGTCTACTCCTCAAAATTAATGAACCACCCTTAGATTGGGCTAAGGCCTCGTGAACCTGTTGTTAGACCAATTGTTTAATAGCTTTCTCTGGTATAGTACTTGGTGAGGAATCCTTCTTTGGCTGCTCTTCTTCATTAGCGGAGGAAACTTCTCTTCATTCATCGATAATATGGATTATTTTACGATGGCTGACTTTTGGAGAAGCTACCTTTTGTGACTGGGATTGCCCATTAACCTTAGCCATGATGGTTATGGTTACAACCATCTTATCCATTCTTTTTTCCATTTGGTTGATATGTTCATCTCTTAAGAAAATGGATCTGTGTAAGTCATCCGCGACATTCCCTTCGACGAGAGGTTGGGCGTCACGCGCAGACGAGGCAGCTCTAGTTTCGATGACTTGAATATCCATGAAGTCTTCATCTAGGTAATCTTTGAAATCAAAATCTTCATCATCATCAGTAATGGCTACACCATGTTATCTAGCTAACTTGAAAATCTCAGCTCTGAGATTTTCAATTTTTTCTTCAATTATCACCTCATGGTTACAACCATCTCATGCATTCTATTTTCCATTTGGTTGATATGTTCATCTCTTAAGAAAATGGCTCTGTGTAAGTCATCCGCGGCATTCCCTTTGACGAGAGGTTGGGCGTCACGCGTAGATAAGACAACTCTAGTCCTCATGACTTGAATATTCATGAAGTCTTCATCTAGGTAATCTTTAAAATCAATATCTTCATCATCATTAGTAACGGCTAGACCATGTTATCTAGCTAACTTGGAAATCTCAGCTCTGAGCTTTTCGACTTTTTCTTCAATTATCACCTCCTGAATCCTCTTGAGGTATGGATGACTTTCCTGAACTTCCTTCACTTGTTCATCAAATTTTGGAGTAATAACTATGATGATATCGGATGCTTTTGACTTTTGCTTCATTTCGCCATTCTACCTTGTGGGGTCATTAGACCGTATTGGTATGGCAACTTCAGGTACCCACACTTTCTTTCTCGATGATGATGACTTGAGACGAGGTGTCTCAATAGAGGCATCGACATGTCGGAGAGAGGTATACTCCTCCCGGTGTGATCTAAACACTATATCGGGTAACTTCTTTATCTTTTCCCTTTTTGGGGCATTCTTATGGGTAATAATTGGTTGAGTCATCATAACCAGATGTGACTTAACCAGTCAACATCCTACAAACTTTGGAGCGGTAGAGGTAACAAAATCTGTAGTAGTAACAGTAGTATCAATTCGGCTTCCTGGACGGAATCTAACGAAAATACGGGCTGGCAAAGCTTCAACTGACTTGTGAGACTGTCGGATAATTCTGGCATCCTTCTGGATTTCTTTTTCCATTTGAGAGGATACTGCACATCCCACTCGTTTAAGCAGTTTGTCCATTGAACATCCTTTTTAAGTGGCTAATCTCTGGAACACTGTGAGGAATTTAGTGATAGGAGTGGGCTTCTCTCTCTCCTCACTAAGATAGTGAAATAATGGTAAAGTAGCAATGATTTCTCGAATACTCTCATGTCCATTAGTATTCATCAGTGGGTGAAACCTACTCCCTTGTAGAAGCGGAGGGGTCCCTAGTAATCCAAGTTCCTCCTCGCGAGGAGACTCATCATTCGATACTTTTCTGAGATTTGGGCCTTAGTTGCCATTTTAGCTTTCCTGCTGTGGTTCTTTTTTTATAATCAAGTCAGAGCTAATCTCAAACAATGACAGAGAGATGATAAATTCTTCAGTTTCATCGTCTACAATCATAATCTCCTTTCCTTTAGTAGAAAAGGGAACAACAGACTTAGCAGGTGCTGGGGGAGCGGCAGTTTTCACCTTCTTGTAAGAAGGGAAATCTTGAGGATAGTTTAAGTTAAATTCAGCTGAGGGCTTCTGAACTTCCAGAGAGGTGACTTTCATTATGACGAACGGGGCCTTTCCAAATACGACTTCAGTTCGTCAAAATCGATTCCAAACTTGATGGCGGGGGCAACATTATGAGCGTTGCAACTGGTTGACAAATTACAGGAGAAGGTGAGCATCAAGAATGCCATTGCAATAGCTTTAAAAAGAAAGCTCCGGGGTTAGTTATTTGGCCAACACCTTGTAATTCTAGTTTGAACACTAAAAGTTACAAAGGCCTATCTGTAGTCTGGGAAAATTTTATTTTATTTTTTGTTTGTGAAGGTTTTAAATTTAGTTAAAATTGTTTGAAAGTAGAACTTACTTAATTAAATAAGAAGGATTAAAGAGCAAACACAACACAACACAATTTGATTTAACTTGCAAAGTATCTAACAAAGATTACAGGGGAATGTGAAGTTTAGGACCTAGTGTGAGATTGACTTTACAACGTACAATGTCCGCGAGCAACCAGTCTACCAACACACCTATTGAGAGTTCGACCCCACATAAAGACAAAGTTCTAATGAACTCTTGAACCTCTCTGCTCAAAGCTGATTGAACAGACGGTCCTAAAGTTTGAAGGAGTTGACAGTACTTCCCTAAGAAAGAAATGGGTGAAGTGTGCCAATAGAGGAAATGTAATTTAGTCCATAAGGGACATGAATGCATTACCGATGTATGAAGAAAATATTTCCTGATTAATATGGAGAGAGAAGAAAATCCCCAGCAAAGTCGCCAAAATTTGTCGAAACTAAAATGGTTGAGGGTTTTTGTTTGCCAAGATGGTATCCCAACACCAGTTTTTATTTAATTTAATATATAATTTAGAAAAAAATAGTATTTTAAATTTTTAAAAATACAAGACTAGTCTGATATCATATTCATAGTAGTTTAAATAAACGCTCCTAATACCACAAATAATGTATTCATCCCAAAAGATAAACACACTACTTACTGGTAAGGCTAGATTAAATAATCTAAAGATTGTATGGCATCCGTTAAGTCAGCGAAACCATTTTTATTATAAGCCAACAAGTTCCTCTATTAAATATGAATGATTAAATAGGTTTTATATTAAGCTGGGTTCTAAAATGCTTCCTATAAGGGTAAACCCCAACAATTAATTACATCCTAGGTAACTGAATTCACCTGAGAAAACACTCTATAAAAATCAGGGGATATTATCTTCAAGGAGTTCAAATGAATAAGAATTTTCAAGGAAATCAAACAAAGAGGTGTTAAAGGGGAATGACTTAAGCTTGGAACATTTTATAGAATCCAAAGGAAGCGAGACTAGGTGATTTCATAGATCCTGAGAAGAACCTGAGTGACTTCCCAAAACTATCCTACTGTTTGGCTTTAAATTTAAAGAAATTATTTAATGTTTCATCCTGAAAATTTTATTAATTAGGGCTTACATTCGTGTAAAATGATTATACAAATAACATGAAAGATGTGAGGATTTAAGTCATGATGAACGACAACCTCGGAATCCTAAGGCGAGTTATGGATTATATTGTATAGTACAACCATACAAAGGCCAAAGATAAATTAAGGATTTATGCCGCATAAGAAAACAACCACGAAGTCCTATGGATTTGTTGTTTTATTCTATGGAATTGTTTAGCTAGTGTAGACATGTTTTACTGTTAAATATGGTCATGCTNTGGAATTGTTTAGCTAGTGTAGACATGTTTTACTGTTAAATATGGTCATGCTGCCCATAATGCTAGCTCCAAGTTCCTCGTCATGGCGAGTTTAAGTTTTCTAATGTGTCAAGCCATGATGTAAAATCAAATGTTCCCAAGGGTTATGGTTATTTAAAAATTACGAGACATATTGAAGTTTATTACAACGACACCGGTTAGGATCCTACGGTTCCCTTGTTCCGGCACCACTTTTTTCTTTCATATTCACTTAGTCCAAATGAATTTACTAAACTCAACTCAATGAGTTCAATACCTTCATTTAGACTATGGGAAATCTCGTTAGCAACCATAGGTTACCTCCTCTGAGGGATTCCTAATAATAAAATAGAGAAGTTTTAATTTAGTTGCAATTTTGGTTTTGTTGTTTTGTTTGTGATTAAATTTTGAGTTATCTTATATTTTGAATGTTGTGGCAGTGAATTTTATTTTGTTTGATTTTTTTAGTTTTTTTTTGTTTTGGTTTCAGTTCTATGGCTATCCTACAAGTTTTAGTTTTGACATGCAGGGTGACATCGTTGTTTAACATGCAAGTCCATGAGGAGAACACAATAGATAAAAGTAAATTGCAATGCAATAACTTAAGAGCATACTTGTTGATTCTTCTCATTTCTTCACCTGAAAGTTCAGCACTTGCAAGGCATATATATATATATATATATATATATATATATATATATATATATATATATATTTATATATTTTAAAAAGAGGGAAAATTATATTGCAGAAGAAGAACAAAATACATATCTTAGATAGGGGACTTTTAAGAGGTCACCCTTTAACAAAAAGGAAAGAGAAGGGGAGGGAGTAGTGGAGACTAAAGTGGCATTAGATTGACTTGTAACTCTTGCTAGCAAGTTAACAGGTTTGTTGCCTTCTCTGTAAGTGAAGTTGAGCTGAAGTTGACACAGTTTTTTAAGTTCCTGGATGGGTTTGAGCAGTTGAAGTACGTGCTAGGGAGGAGATAAGGATCCTTCAACCAGCTGGAGAAGCAAAGAATAATCAGTTTCAATCATTATATAAAACCATTTCATCTAAATAACAATGTAGAGTGCCCACAAAAGAGCAACTATTTTAGTTTAAGTGCATCTTGGGCATGCATAGGGCTGTAGAAATACAACTTGCAGCTGCCAGTATAGTCCCTGATAATACCTCCAAATCCAGCACCCTGCCCATTATAGCTCCCATCTATGTTGGCTTTGATCCAGGAGTGGGTGGGTTTGATCCAAAAAACTTTGGATATCTTTACTGTTTTTTGTGTAGAAGGACTGGTATTATAGAATATTTCAGGGAATCCCTTATGTTTAATAAGCTTGGTTAAGAAGGTTTTATAATGTAACATAGTGAGGTGAGCATTTGGAGTACTGTCCTCATATTTGGCTTTATTTCTGGCCATCCAAGTGAACCAGGTGACCATGAATGGGATGGAGCTCAGATTAACCTTATCCCAATTAATCCAGCAATGAGGGAGGGAAGCCCAATCTAGATTCAAGGGATTTATCTTCAACACTTGGGCCAGTTCTGACCAGACCCTTTGTGTGAACCTACACTGAAAGAAAAGATGAGAAATTGATTCTTCAGCTTTGCAACACAAATGGCATCTTGAAGGTCCTCTCAGTATCTTAAGCTTGAGAATATCATCCACAGGGAGAAGCTTGTGGAAGATTCTCCAGATTAGAAAAGACAAAGAGGGGGTGAGATGTTTGTTCCAAATAGTTTTGCCTCATTGCACTTCCTACCAGCTGTACCATTTAGAATAGATAACTTTAGAGATGCTATGAAGCTTACTAGAATTAATCACTAAGTTGTTTTGATGTTCTCTATTGAATGGGATTTTAGTAATACAAGCAGTAGCTGTTGGATCAAGCAAAGTCATCAATTTTTCCACTAAGCAGGAGTCTCCATTCCAACAATCAGACACCAGCAGGTTAGGGTCAAAATTTACTGGTTTGGGTGTGAGAAAATATTGGGGCCACCACTGGTCAAGCCAGAAATGAATTTTGCCTTGACCAAGATCCCACAGGAAAGTGTTTTCAGCCTTTTGTCTGATTTGGAGAAGTTTGATCCAAATGGGGGAGTCCCCCACCTTTCTTTCTACCAAATTAGGGTGAGAGTGCTTACAGTATTTCCCCATAATGAATTTTGCCCATAAGGAATTCTGCATTCTGAAATTGAGCCAAACTTTGCACATACTTATTTGTTGTAGGTGATTTAAGCCTTTGAAACCCAAGCCTCCAGCAATGGTAGGCTTAGTAGTTTTTTGCCAGCTAGCCCAATGTAATTGGTTCCTTTGTCCAGCCCAGAGGAATTTATTGAAGCTTCTTTCAATGAATAACTGGGTAGAATTCTTCATGTTTGTAACTTGGAGGATGTATGAAGGGAAAGATGTGAGAATGCTTTTTAATAGTGTAATTCTTCCACCATTAGCGAGGAAAGAGTTTGTCCAGCAGTTGAGTTGACCATTGATTTTAGTAAGCACAACATAAAATTTTACCCTTTTGGTTCTACCTTTGATAAGTGGCACCCCAAGATAATGAAGAGGGAGGGTAGCAGTGGAAAACCCAGTAAAGTTTCCAATCCATTGTCTAGCTGCAGGATTAGTAAGTTTTCTATAAAGGAATTGACATTTAGAAGTGTTGAAGGTCATACCAGAGATATCTTGAAAGTTCTTCAAACATTTATGTAGAAGCTTAACAACATTTTTTTTGGCTTGGGAAAAGGTAATGATGTCATCTGCATACATCAGATGTGTGACCTCCATAGTAGATGTATGGTGAAATCTGGCATAAGATTTCTATGAAAGAGCTTGATTCAGCATTCTGGAAAGATAGTCCAAGGCAGGGATGAAAATAGATGGGGAGAGTGGATCTCCTTGCTGGACCCCTCTGGTAGCAGAGAAGAAACCATGGGAGGCTCCATTTAGCAAGATGGAGTGTGAATTGAATTGCAACCATCTAGAAATGAGGGTGCAAAACTCTGAAGAGAAACCACTGGCTTTGAGAATTACAAGAATAAAAGGCCATTGGATAGTATCATAAGCTTTACTCAGATCCAATTTGTAAATGAGATTGCCACCTCTACAGTGATGATCAATATCTAGTAGTAACTCCTGTGCCAATAAAACATTTTCAGTGATGGATTTGCCCTTGATAAATGCAGTCTGGTTGGGTTTTATTAGGTGGTTTAAATGGGGTTGTAACCTTGCCACAATGATTTTGCTGATGAGTTTGCTTAATACAGAATTAAGACTAATAGGTCTGTACTGATTCCAGTTAAGACAAACACTAGTTTTGGGGATGAGGACATAGCTGGAGGAAGCAAAGTAATTGGGGAGAGGGATACAACTGAAGAAGCTTTGGACAACATTAACCACATTTGCCTTGATAATGGGCCAAGCTTTTTTATAAAAAGTAGCTGCATATCCATCAAGACCAACAACTTTGGAATTATCAATAGTACTAAGGGCTTCCCAGATTTCAGACTCAGTAGGAGTGGAACAAAGTTGAAGTTCTTGTGTATAAATAAGGTCTTCTTGGAATAATTGAGGATCCACAGGTGTAGAAGTGAAATGAGGTGCAGTGAGGAGATTTTTAAAGTATTCTACAACATTCCTAGCAATATCATCATAATTGTTGATCCAACAACCTTGAGCATCTTGAATCTTATGAATGTTATTACATTTCCTTTTGTACTTGATACAACCATGATTGTATTTAGTATTCCTGTCCCCTCCCATAAATCTATTGATTACAGCCTTCTGTTTAAGGAACACTTCCAATTTCTCAGTGGCCAAAAGAACCTTTTCAACATTTTCCAGCAGTGCAGCTTCACTAACATTACTAGTCCTAATTTTAGTTTCCAGGGATGCCAGATTTTTCTCAGCATTCTCCACTTCTTCATAAACATTCCAAAGCAGTGCTAATTCCATTGCTTAAGATAGCAGGCCATCTTTTTCTGCAATTTCCACAGTCTAATAAGGAGATTGGATTGCTGTGACACCTTCCAATGCTCTTTAATTAATTTTAGAAATATAGGGTGGTCAGTCCACATGTTTTGAAATCTGAAAGAGTTATGACTTGTGGGTGGGTTGACAGTGATGGAAATAAGCAAAGGTTTGTGATCTGACCCTACTAAGGGTAAGTGATGTACAAAGGTATTTAAGAATTCCTGAAACCATTGATCATTGGCCAGAAGCCTGTTCAATCTTTCCCAAATCTGTCCTCTCTTCCAGGTAAAGCAGTCACCTTAGAATCTAAGATCAAAGAGTTTAGCAGCTTTGATGTTATCACTGAATTGTGTCATCTTGAGAAGGTTAGGAGCTCTTCCCCCTCTTTTTCTGAGCTTTCAGCAACACAATTAAAATCTCCTCCCACTAACTAAGTGGAGGTTATGTTGTTACCAATGTAGATAAGCTCTTTTCAAAGAGTTGTTCTATCATTTTTGTTACACCCAGCATAGATCACAGTGATGAGACCTGATTTTCCAGCAGCATCAATCTGGAAGTTCACAAAATGAGGGTGGTTCAACAGGATAGACCAAGTAATTTCTTTTCTGAGAAGGATCCATATTTTATTGTTACTGTTGTAATGATGGGAAAACCATGGAATTGGTTTAGGATTTTTTAGGATGTTTATGAACCATAGGTTAAAGGATAGTAATGCACCATAATTTGTGTTTTCTGTTGAGATGGAGGAGTCTTTTAAAGGAGAGTGGGTGAGCCACTCCCCTTATGTTCTAGCAGAGTAAATTAATCATGATGAGATTGTTTGGATCTTCCCCTTGTAAGTCTGGTAAGGGAGACCTTTTTAGATGAGTAAGAGCTCTCAGCTTCTATGACAATAGTACCTCCTTGTAGATCAAGATCAGTTTGTTTCTTTTTTTTCCTGGCTTTCTGCAATTGCCATCACTCTTCTAATTCTCTGTAAAGAGCATCAATCTGGTGTAAATTATCATTGAAATCAACCACACAGTGAGGGGCATGACCATTATTGAAGTGGTCCTGCTGTTCCTTAATATGCAGTGATTCATTGAAATTGACTGGAGTTGTGACTGCTTCAGAAGAAGCTGAAGGCTTGGAGGGTTTTGTCCTTATTAGTTCCTCCAACTGTTCAACAACATTATCCACATGAATAAGGTTTTTAGGGGGAGGATGGATCTAAACTGAGGAGGAAGGATCCTCAGGAAGACTGGGAGTTGTGTCTGCTAGTACTGTGTGAGTCAGTATTTCAGTGGCAGTAATCTGCTCTAGCTCACCAACAAAGACTGGATGAATGTTTTTAGAACTGGGTACTACCATCACTCTTTGAGGTTCACTATCATTGGGTCCATCTTGATCTTCAGTGTGCACTCCACAAACAGGTTGCTCCTGTGCAATAGCTGGTACTGAAGTGGATTCTTGAAATTTTGTGTTAGTTCTGATCTTTGGATGGAGTCTGAAGCATCTAGTGTTTGAGTGTCCAAACATTTTGCAGTGTGTGATGTAATATGACTTTTGTTCCAATACAATCTTTTACCAGTAGCCATTGTGGGCTATTCCCAACCATATTTCATCCAGTTCAACAAGTGTTATATCCCTTTCAACTAGGATTCTGGCAGCAGAGGGTCTTGAGAGGTTGTAGGTTGGCACATGAAGTTTCATTGGTCTGCCAAGAGTTGTTCCTATTGTAAATAACACTTGATGGTGGAAGAAGTGAAGTTTTAGCCCTGGAAGTTTGAACCAAATAGGAACTATGTGGGGTTCCTGACTTGGATAAAATTCCGGTGACCATTTCAATAGTTTCATTGTCATTCCTTCAATATACAGAATCTGTTTGGCAAACAATCTGGTGTAGTCTTCTTCTCTGGATAGATGAATGGAGAAATGCCTTTCAACAATTAGTCAAACTTTCAAATCACTCAGTAGTTTCAAATCTTTAAAGTAATTTCTAATGGCCTCCACCTTTGGATGACCATATTGAAATTTACCAACCAATGCAAATTTAAAGGAGGATGAGAGTGAATTTATTTCAGCTTCAAAAAAGAAATCAACATGTTTCCCTAACTTCTTGCTTAGTTGTTTAACAAAAGGTAGCTCCCCCTTACCTACCCCCTCATGAAAGGCAGTAGGGAAAGCCATTACTTCCACAGAACTTTGGAATTCAGAGCTTTTACCAACCACATCAGCAAATGTGGCTTTACTCCATTATACATTGGTCTCTAAGTCGATAGGAGTGGCCATCAGATAAAACCAACAACTCCACTTGAAAAAACCAATGGAGGGGAGGAACGACAGGAAACCTAAGGAAGTATCTCCAAAAACTAATGTAAGAGATAAGGCCCAGTAGGAAACCTCCAAGGAAAACACTCAAAAGGACAAAAGGAATGAAACAGTAACTTATAACTCAGAAACCAGAGAGCCCGGGAAGCAATCAAAACAAAAGTAAGGAAGCCAAGAGAAGCACCAAGGAGCAAGAAGCTTCTTACACCCAAAACCAAACGGCCAGTGAAGGAGGTTGTCAAAGAGTAGCCACCAGCCACCCTTATTTTCGCAGAAACCCTAGCAGAGCAATGCTAGCCACCACCAACATGTTTATATATATATATATATATACATATTAATAAAAGGAGACTAGGTCCTATATCACTAATAAAAGATACAAAAAGTACAAAAAAGGAAGGCAAGGATGCACTTCCCAAAAGTTAAAGTGGCAAGACTCTAAGGAAAGGTAGATCAACAAGATCTCCTTTCAACAGCAACTCTAAATGGGGAGTGGTACAAGTATCAATGATTGGGTTCTGAGTATGGAGGCCAGCCTTGGCAAGCCAATTGGCAGGTCTATTACCCTCCCTAAAAGTATGAGAAAGGGACAACTATATCCTCAATCTCAAGGTTTGTATACCAGTGATCCACTGATTNCAACTATATCCTCAATCTCAAGGTTTGTATACCAGTGATCCACTGATTTAGATACCAAGGGGCAGTAATCCTTCCTTCCAGGATGTTAAGTAAGATCATGGAGTCAGTTTCCACCATTAAGAGATTCCACCTGCACTTTATGGCCAAGAAAACAGCCCAAAAAATAGCTTGGGCTTCAGCTTTCAGAGGGTCTTCAGGGATGGCAGGAGACTGAAAATATAATAGGCATTCACCTTTAGTGTTTCTGAAAACCCCTCCAAAGCCAACATTAGGAGACATGAAGCTACCATCAGTATTGAATTTGACCCAACCCATAGGAGGACAATTCCAGTGAACAAGGACAGTTTGAAATTTTCTAGTACAAAAGAGGGAAGATGTGCATAGGATTTCAGGAAGTTTCCTATGGTAGTGCAGTTTCTGTAAATAGTTGTAATAGTTTGTGGCAATGACATTTGCATCCCAATGGACCTCATCAAATTTCAGCTTATTTCTTGCCATCCAAACAAACCATGCCATGATACAAGGGATGGGAGGGAGCTGTTGGCCCTGCCAATCTTTCCAGCTTGAATAAAACACCTCCCAAGACAGCTGGATGGTATTTAGTTTTAGTTTGGGTAGCAAAATGTTCCAAACCTGTTGAACTTGATAGCATTTAAAGAATAAGTGAGGGAGGGATTCCTCCTCACATTTACACAGACAGCATCTTGAAGGGCCTCTCAAATCTTTTAACTTTAAAATATCATCAGTGAAGATGAAGCCGTAGAAGAGCTTCCAAGAGAAAAAGGCCATGGAAGGAGAAAGATACCTATTCTACACACATTTAGTCCAAGATATCTCTTGTTGAGAAAAGTAGAAATTTGCAATGGAAACTGAAAATGTCTGGGAAACCTTCTTCTTCACAATAAGTTTGTCCTTCCTGGATCTATCAAAAGGTTTTTTCATTATAGTGTTAATTAATCTATTGTCAAGGATATTCTGAAGAGCTTGCTGATTCCAACCATTAGCAGACCAAATGTCAGACACCTGTGTTGTGGAGTTGAAATGAGAATCAGTTGGAAGAGAGATTAAGCCATCTCCAGTCCAATTATCAAGCCACACATTTAGTCTGCCTTCCCCAACTCGCAAATGAAAAGTTGTTCAGCCTTTGTTCTTATCTTCAACATATTCTTCCAATTTCTAGAGTCCCTCAATCTGTTGGTCACAAGAGAAGGATGCTGATCTTTAAAGTATTTTCCCTTCAAAAATTTTGACCAAATTGAAGTCTGTGCTCTAAACATAACCCAAAGTTTGCAAAAATTAGTTTGGTTAATCTGTTTGAACCCCAGGCCACCAGCTTTAGTACTACCACAGATGCTTTGCCATCTCACCTAATGCACTTGCTTTCTCTGGCCTGCCCATAAAAATCTATTGAAAGTTCTTTCAAGTGAGGTTTGGATGGATTTCTTCATAATAGAAACCTGAGATAAATAAGATGGGAGAGCTGCTAAGATGCTTTTAAGAAGGGTAATTCTTCCCCAATTGGAAAGAAAAGTATTGGACCAACAATTGAGTTTATCTTGAACTTTTTGAAGAATATCATCAAACTGGACTTGCCTAGTCCTCCCTTTAATCAATAAGGTGCTTAAGTATTTCAGAGGTAGAGTGCCTAATCTCTTTAATGACAACATCAGCTTGGCTGGCTTATTTGATCTTGGTTTCACTGGACCCAAGTTTACTTGAAGGAGAGGACCTTTATGGGAAAGATTGGATAGAATCCTAGTTAATTCTCTATGGCCGAATGAGTTCTTACATACCTCTGTCCAACATCTTAGTATGAATGGATCTGATCATAGGCCTTTACTCATCACAATTTCTGCATCTCCTGTAAAGCACAAAGTCAGCTTTAGATACCTCAACATGTGGTCCTCTCATACTGATTTTCTTAATCAAATTTCCTTGGGGTGGAGATAATGCTATCACTCTAATCCACTGATCAAACTGTGGCTGTTGCAAAAGAAGATTGGCAAGCATTTATCTAATTGGAAATGGAATGTGGTTGGAGATGTTAACTTGAGAGTTAAAGAGGCTAATAAGGAAGTGCTTGAAATGGAAGATAGGCTTCAGACCAATCCAGAAACTGAATTAAATTTACTGTTGGCTAATGAAAAATTGATGAATGCTATTAGTATGCAGGAGGAATTCTATGCCCAAAAGGCTGCAAAAATTAGATTTTGTGAAGGGGATAGAAATACTAAGTACTTTCATGCTTGTATCAACTATAGGAGGAGATGTAATACCATTCACAAGATTAAAGATCCATCAGGGCATTGGTTATTCTCTGAAAGCATTTTAAAACTTTGTTCACTCAACCTCCTATCACCAGATTACCTGTCCAGCAGGATCTTTTTGATCAGGGATATACTAGAAATCTGAAATTGGATTCTATCCTTGGGGAATTGGAAATTCGGTCAGCCCTGAACTCAATTGATAGCTCCAAAGTTGCTGGTCCTGATGGTTTCTCAGCTAATTTCTACAAAAAAGCTTGGAAGATCATCAAGGGGGATGTAATTGAGGCAGTACAAAGCTTCTTCAATGGGATGAATTTGCCTAAATATTTTAACTGTTCTACAATTATTTTAATCCCCAAAAACAATTCCAAGCTCTCTTGGGATCAGTTCAGGCCAATCAATCTCACAGATGTTATGTCCAAAATTAATAGCAAAATCATTTCAAACAGATTACAACCTCACTTACCTCATCTTAACAGTGAAAACAAATAAGCCTTTGTGCAAGGAAGAAGCATAGTGGAAAATGTTCTCTTGGCTCAAGAACTAGTCCCGGACCTAGTCAAACAGTGTAGAGGAGGAAATCTTATTTTCAAACTTGATATGCAAAGGCTTATGATACCATTAACTGAGATTTCATTGTGGAGGTGTTGTCTGCTAGGGGTTTCTCTCAATCCTTTATTTCCCTGATCTTAAGGTGGCTGTCAAATAATCATCAATCCATCTTCATTAATGGGAAGTGACATGGTTTCTTCACTGCTACCAGAGGTATCAAGCAAGGTGACCCCTTATCCCCTACTTTCTTTATACTTACATTTGATTACTTATCAAAACTGCTGAATCAATTTATGGCCAAAGCTCCTCACTCTCTTTATAGCCACAGATCTAACATTGCAGTTAACCATTTATCCTTTGCTGATGATGTTATTATATTTGCAAAAGCAACTAAAACCACAGTCAAATTGTTGTTTCAATGCCTGGAGAAATTCCAAGATTGCTTTGGGATGTTGTTTCATAAACAGAAATGCCAGGTTGTCTTCAGTAAATGGGTGAAGCCTGAAATCGAAGATTTCAGATTTCACTGGCTTTTGTTTATATATATATATATATAATTTTGTAGGAATTAAACATGCTTGTATAAAAAAGTAGGAAGTACAAGTTTATGGTGTGTCTACCATATCCTATGTCATATCTGAATGGGTCCTATTTATTTAAGTGTGTAGATGGTTTCTTAAGCAATACATAATGAGTTTAATCATACTTCAAGATTACCAAAAGAGTATGAGAAAGGTCCAGGGACTAGGTCCCATGCATCTCACAATTAATTGAAAAGTCCCGAGTTTGTTGAAACTCATTATGTTACTTAATAACTCATCCTATCATACTCTTTTGCTTAATGAACTGATGTTTTAGCCAACCCTAAGGATCGAGTAATTATCACTTCATGTTTTATTTATAAATTATATAGGTAAAAGCCCTTGGGGGCAATTTGGTCTAATTAAGAAACATAGTACTTTGATTTTAAAGGTGGGCTTGTAGTAGTTTAAAAAGTTTTAAATTAGTTATAGATTATTTTCTAGATCTCATTAAGCAAAATTTTGATCAAGCCTAGTTTACTACTAAGCCCTTAAAAAAATAATGGGTAGATTTGTAATTTTAGAAAAATATTTACATGTTTATACCTTTAATCTTTATCATGAATTATAAATCATTCTAAAATCGTTAATTGGTGCTTAAAATCAGTGGGTTATGATCTTCCAAAAATCAAACCCCTCACCTTAATATTTTTTTATTTAAATGTTCTTCCAAATTTCATCAATTTTAAGAAAATTACAAATGTATACTTTACAAGACCAAAGTGAGGTTAGTTACTACCATTCATCCCTTTGATATTCCAATCATCAAAACGTATCTATTAAGCTTATTTATTGCCCATTTAGCCAATGCCATTGGTTAAGCATAAATATTAATTAAGCCTTAAATTTCAAAATTACCCTTTGCCCCTAAGGCCTTAATACCCTACAATTATTTAAATTAGACTCAAATGACTTGAAAATTTTATGTTACCCCGCTCATGTGTTATTTAGAACATCAGACAAGAAAATGTGATTTTTTTTCTGAATTTATTTATTTATATAATTATTTTTAATGCAAAAAAAATAGATTATCATTGAAAATTTAATAACTCAATCAAAACAAAACATCTGTCTCTGAAAAAATTATTGTAAATTTACCTAGGTCAGAGGACCACTTGGACACATTTTCATTATTTTAAGAGATTTAATTTAATATTTGTTATATTTGTTTATTTTGAGCATTAAGTAAATATAAAGAATTATTTAAGTAGAAAATTAAGTTTTATATTTTTATTAAATCTCTCTGAGTCTATGGAACCCAAAGAAATAAATTTCATACTTTTGTGATTCATATTTTAATTAATGGAATTATCTTAGTGAAAAATTAAAGAAATTTTTTTAAGCCTTTAAAATTAATTTATTGACATAGAAAATTAGGAAAATTATTTTAGTTGGTTCCAAGTAATTAGGAAGTCAAAGGTAACATTTTGGTGTGTTTTTACAATTTTATAAATTTTATGATTTTTAATTGATTTTAAATTATTTAAATGCCCAAAAATAGCTCAAAAATAAAGTATTTATTTTAATTCCAATTTTATGTTTCTTAGGTTTTTGTAGTCATAAGGATGTCCCAAAACTAATTTTGGTAATTTTTAAAGTAATATTTTAATTATTATAATTATTTTAATGCGAGAAATGCAATTTCACTTGATTAATCCATTTGAATGATCAAGTTAATTCCACTAGAAATTCCAAACTCTTCTCCACTCAACTTGAAGTTCCATATATTGCTCTCAACCTCTAAATACTTAGTAGGTGGGTTCACTGTCGGGGAAACTCAAGATGAGTCACTTTTAGGATTGCTGAACCTTAGGGTTGACCTTAGGTGTTGGTCTGGAGCTAAGACAATCACTACACTTATCTACACTCACAATCACTCACTACTCTAAACCCAAAATTTCTAGCCTAGATCCCTTGATCTTTTGGGATACTCATGTAGATGGTCCCCTAAACCTATGGTTTGGCTAAGACCACTATGTAGAGGTGGGATTTCCATTGGTCCATGGCTTATTGGTGATGTTTAGTACCTCAACTCTACCAAAATACACATCTTGGCCTTTTAGCCCTAAAACACCTCCAAATTACCAAAATACCCGTCTTGGACCCAAAATTCTAAAATTCCAAAAATTCACAGAAACTCCCAATAAATCCCAAATATTCCCAATTTCATTTCTCTCAACTATAACATGACCTAATTTGGCCAATTTGATCATCTTTAACTAAAATTCCCAAATTGCCCTTTAAAGCCCAAATTTTCCCAAATCCAGCTCAAGTGTCCATAAATTTGATCTCAATTGACCCCAATTCCAAACCTAAACTCAAATTCACATTTCATATGACCAAATTAAACCAAATCCAAGCCTAATTGGCTCATGATTTGAGCTCAATTTTGATTTAGGTCAAAACCCCAATTTTGACCATATGACCTAATCTCACCAAATTGAACCCATAGCCTAGTCAATTGGCCTCAATTAATGTTGCAAAATATTTATGACATTCCTATACATCAAAATAAACCATCAATTTTC
>NEWO01000338.1:29918-48360 GCA_003013225.1 Phalaenopsis aphrodite | reverse complement strand
TTTTTTCACTTGTTGCTTGGTCAATCCTTATAGTAAATACCACTAAAAATGTAGTTCACAAGATCAACATACTACGATATTTCCCATTCTTTAAATGTATAAAGTTGTTCATCAAAGAAGGTTTCATTAATTTTTGTTTCAAGAAAAAATGTTTTTTCTTGTTCCAACCTGGATAAATGATTAGTTATTTGAATATCAACTCCTTTCTTATATATTACCACAAAATTGAATTCTTGCATCAAAAGTACCCTTCTAATTAATTCTTGTTTTGCATCCTTATTTTGCATCAAATATTTAATAGCTAAGTGGCCTGTATGCACAACACATTTAGCTCCGATTAGATATGACTTAAACTTTTCAAAAGCATAAATAATGACTATCAACTCTCTTTCAGTAGTGGTATAATTAATTTGAGTGTCATTGAAAGTTTTACTAGCATGATATATAACTTTAAAAATTTTGTCATGTCTATGTCCTAAAACAACTCCAATTACATAATCACTTGCATCACACATTAACTCAAATGGTTTCTCCCAATCAAATAAAACAAGTAGAGGATTAGTGATTAATTTCTCTTTCAATGTCTCAAAAAAGTTATGACATTCTTGATTAAAATCATATTGTTTATCTTTTTCCAAAAGTTGGCATAAAGTCTTTGTAACTTTTAAAAATATTTAATAACTCTCATGTAAAAACAGAATGTCCTAAAAAACTTCTAACTCCTCTTACAGTAGTAGGTGGAGGTAGGATAGATATAACTTAAATTTCTGTCGGATCTACTTCTATGTCATTTTTCAAAATTTTATGCCCAAACACAATTCCTCTTGCAACAATGAATTCAAATTTTTTTTCAGTTTAACAATAAATTCATCTTTTCACATCATCCCAAAAATTTCTCTAAATGATTTAGAAATATTTCAAATAAATTTCCAAACACAGAAAACTCATCCCTAAAGACTTCTATCCCTTTTTCAATTAAATCTCTGAAAACTGACATCGTACATCATTACATAAACTGAAGAGCATTTGTCAAAAAGCAATAATAGCATAAGGACTAGTAAATATTTCTTATCTTGATCCTCTGGAGCAATTGGTATTTGATGATAGCTAGTTTATCCAACTAAAAAGCAAATATATCTTTGCACAGCTAGCCTATCCAACATCTGGTCCAAAAAGGGTAAAAAAATGTGATATTTCCTGGTGGCCAAATTTAATTTTCTATAATCAATAAAGATTCACCATCCAAGGATTTTCTTATTAATATTGATTTATTAATCTTATTTGTCACAACTTTCACACCCCATTTCTTAGGAACGCAGTGAATTTGACTCACCCAAGCACTGTCTGAAATAAGATATATTATTCCCGCATCTATGCTTTTTAAAATCTCTTTCTTAACAACTTCTTTCATCATAGGGTTTAAACTCCTTTGAGGATTAGCTTTTGGTTCATGATATTCTTCCAATTAAATTATGTGTATACAAATCAAAGTACTGGTTTCTTTAATATCAGCTAACGTCCATCGAAAAGCTATCTTATATCTTCTTACAGTTTTCAACAACTTTTGTTCTTGTGCTTCAGTTAATTTTGAGGATACAATAACATGCAATGCAAATAAATCTCTTAAAAAGGCATATTTTAAATGTGTAAGAAGTGTTTTCATTTCTTGTTCAGGAGTTTTTATCATCGAGAAAATCAAATTTTTATTATCATCTGCAGGATCTAACAATTCAAATTGTTCCTGACATAATCTAATTCTTCATTACTCACTTCGATAGATTCATCTTGAACTATATTCTCATTCTCATACTCCAAATATTCTTCTTCAATTTACTTATCAAATGTATTTGTGAAATATTCATTGCTAAAATAGTCATTAATTTCTATTCTAAAGCATTCATCCTGTCTTCCTTTTGCTAGATATTTTAATGACTTTATAATATTAAATGTGACTTCTTCATCGCTAACTTTCATCGTTAATTCTCTTTTCTGCACATCTATCAAAGTTCTTCTAGTTGAAAGAAATTATCTTCCTAAAATATCAAAAATTTCCTTATCTTCCTCCATTTCTAACACAATACAATCTATGAGAAAGATAAATTTATGAACCTTTACTCAAACATCTTATATAACTCCTTTAGGATAGGTAATCGAAGAATGCGCTAACTAAAGAGTTATAGTAGTAGGTGAAATTTCTCCTAAACTGAAACTTCTAAAAATCGATAGATGCATGAGATTAATACTGGCTCCCAAATCACATAAAGATTTTCCAAAAAAAATTTCACCAATAGCACAAAGAATAGTAAAACTACCAGGATCTTTATGTTTTTTAGGAAGCTTTTTCTGAATTATTGCGCTACACTCTTCACTAAGTGCGACTATCTCATTATTTGTAGGCTTCCTTTTTATATTAAGTATATCCGTCATAAAGTTCACATAGCTTGACGTTTATTCTAAGACTTCAAAAAATGGAATATTTGTTATCAATTTCCTCAATATTTTCAAAAATTTTGTAAATTGATTATCTTTGTTGTACTATTTCAATCTTTGAGGAAATGTCGGTGGTGGTCTTTCTACAGTAATTTTCATTAGTTTAATAGAATATTCTGACTCAAAATAAAATCTTCACTAGATTTTTGATTTTCCACCCCTTCTTTTTCAACTTCAACTTCAATTTCTTTTTGAACTTTTGTTTCCAATTCTTTTTCACTTCTCAGTTGAATAGCCTTAATTTGTTCTTAGTTCTCATCTTTAGGATTAACATCAACTTTACTAGGAAAAGTTCTTGGAGGTCTATTGCTAAGTACAGTAGCAATACATCCTAATTGATTTTTCATGTTTCTAATTGCAGCTCCTTAACTTTGTAATTGTGCTCCCATTTGCAATATTAATTCTTCCATTGAAAATTTCTTCTCCTTACTCGATGAAGTGCTACTGAAACCTGGATGGTAATAACATTTATAGTTAGAATTCCCCTAATTAATGGACTTCCCTAATGGGTTCGCATCATTGTTCCCCCATTGCAGATTTATAACATTAGAGTTATTGTTACTCCAACTAAAATTTGGGTAATTTTTCAACTAGAATAATAATAATTGGAATAAATATTATTAGCTTGCTTTTTATTGCATTTAAAGATTCATACGTAGATTGAGAATCTATCATTTGTCCCAATGAATTTTCCTCAAACACAAGAGGTGTCTGAGAATAATTCATTCCATATTGATCTATCTTCTTTGATATTGCAGTAATTTGAGCAGCCAGCTGAGATATTGCATCTGAATCATGAATATTAGCTACTTTATTTGGAGTTAACCTTTCAGAGGGCCATCAAAGATTATTATTAGCCATCTCTTCAATTAAAGAATAGGCTTCATCAAATGGTTTTAACATTAATGATCCACCAGTAGCAACATCAGTTATAAATCTAAGTTATCGAACCAATCCATTATAAAAAGTTTAAATTATTAAAAAATCTGGTAATGAATGGTGTGGACTCTTTCTAAGGAGATCTTTAAATCATTTTCAAGCTCCATAAATCGATTCTCCTTCAAACTGACAAAAAAATGTAATGTCATTTCTAAGCTAAGTAGTTTTTTATGGTGGGAAATATATAGATAAAATTTTTTGTGATAAGTCTTCCCAAATTCTGATAGATACAAGTGCTAACAAGTTTAACCACATTTTAACTTTATCCCTTAATGAAAAAGGAAAAGTTTTAAGTCTAATGACATCATTTGGCACTTCATCATATTTAAATGTAGCGCACAATTCTAGAAAACTAGCAAGGTTTAAGTTAGGATCTTAAGTCAGTGTTCCCCCAAACTAATTTTTTTGAACTATTTGGATAATAGAAGGTTTAAGCTCAAATGAATTGGTAGCTACAACAGGGTTTTGTATACTCAAATGAAGTTCATCTGTTGTAGGATTAGCAAAATCTCTTAAAGGATTTTGATAATATTCATTTTCAATTCCTGAATTATTTAAGCTTGTTGCCATTTTGTTAAAATTTTTCTAAGTTTTTTGTTATTTTCAATTTTTTTTTAATTGTCTTTTCTAACTCCAAATCGTAAGGTATTAAACCTACATAACTTAAACTATGCATACACAAACATAATAAGCAATAAAAACAAGCAAACACACTAAAATATAAAAATATTTATTTAAACTACAATAAGTATTTTAGTTCAAATAAAATGTTCTAAATTATAAAGTAATTTGTTGTTACTTCTTGACAATGGATCCAAAAGCTTTATGCGAGCAATTTAGCGGTGGGTTGTAAATATCTTTCAATATAATAATATAGACATAATAGCACGAGTAGTAAATATAAAGTTAAATCCCAATAAAGATAAATTTAGTATAAAAAGTTTAATCTTTAAAAATATTTAAGCCTTCAAACCATAATAGAAATGCAAGTATATGTATCACTCAAGTAATAAAGGGCTCTAATGGAGTCCTAAGAATCAATTCCATAGAGAGTTGGAAATTCTTATGGCTAAGCAAGCAAAACAAATCTAAAGTATATTTAAAGTGTGTTAAATGAAATACATTTAAAAAAACAAAGTTAACTTAACTAATTGCTAAACTTCAAAAGTGAACTTATAAAGACTAAACAAAGCATTGTAGCAAAGAGTTCAAATTGAAGAAAACATCCTTCTCCTTTACAATGGGTTTAAGGATTGTGAGTAATTAAAATCCGCTAAAATACATATAAAATTTTATTATGCCAAATAGGAGCAATCCTATTCATTACCATCTGAGAGTGCATAAAGAACATTGACTAATCCAGAGTTTGGTCTCGAAATATGTGCTTAGGTTGAGATGATACTAGATGCCACTCCAGAGTTCTCACTTTTTCCTCCCTTGAGGGCAAATAATCTCACTTTAGTTTCTAAGCAATTGGACAAAATTGGGGATTTTAATCTATCACTATAAACACTCTAATTTTGTGCTCATCAAAGTATATTTCCATATTTTTTGTATGTAACCCCATGGACTACATTCTCACCCATGAAATTGATTGTGACTCCTGCCTTATTAAAGAAAGCATAGCCCTTTCAGATTTTATGTTTATCATTAAATTTAAACATTTTGATTAGCCAGATCAAAAAGTAAATCATAATCAGAGTTTAAATCATCATAATTTATTGACATTTAAAACATTATATAAAAAAAAATTAATTCTTCACAAAACCGTATCACATTGTAGAGAAAAAGATAAAGAAGGCTACTAAAAATTTATGAGAAGAATAGAACAAAACATAGATTTCATATATAAAAATATGTTTACAAAACAAAGAAAGTAAAGAACACAACTTATCTAACACTCCTTCTCAAGTAAATCCCTTGAAGTTCCCTTCAAGGACTTTCTCACTTTACAATCACACTCAATTCTCTCTTAGAAATGTAATGAAGAAGAAATATCTCACTATCCATTTCCTCTTACAACTCTAAAAGAAAATCCTCACTTCTCCCAAGACTTCTCTCTCTCAAGCTAACTCTCTCTCCAAACCTTTCACCCCCTCCCTTCTTCTTTAGGCTCTCCTCTTTTTTTAATTAGAGCAAGCCTTCATTTTTAAGAGAATTCAAAATTCCCTCCATTTTTCTAAAAGGCACACCTCTTCACACCAAGAGATAAGTCCCTACATTCAATAGCCTTTCCAAAGTGTCTAGATGCATTGAATCATTCCATGGGATGTTTGGATAGATCGGAGCCTTCAAAATCCATTAAAAAATAGTCACTAACTGCCTTACTCTATCTTATTTTTTCTCTGACGCAAGTTCTGGTGCCTCTAGCGCCAGCCTACTAAAGTCAGCACTGTTTTGGATCTTGGTGATGTTTTTCTGTAAAATGTAGCCTCTGGTTCCAGGATGCTGAAATGCTCCTTTTTTGCTCCAAATTTCTTTCTTTTTACACTCTTTGCTCTAATTGCCTAAAATTTATATACCAGCAACAAATCATGAAAATACACTTCTATAAAAGCAATATCACAAAATTTAAGCATAAAATGAATACATAAAATGTCACATTATTTTAGTGTATAAGGTCTCACACCTTTATAGAAGTGTGAGAATGTCACATTAGGAAGGAAAGGACAAGGAATCACATCCAACCTAAGAGGTGATGAGTTACATTGGGAGGAAAGCACAGGGACTTACACCAACTTAAGAGGTAGTGAAAGTGTTGAGAAGAAAATAAGATGCCTTGCAACATTTAAGGGGGTCTCACACTAATCTGAGACTACTGAGAATGTCACATTAGGAAGGAATGCACATGGACTCACATCCAACCTAAGAGGTGACAAGCTACATTAGGAAGGAAAGCACAGAGACTCACATCTAACCCAAGAGGTATCAAAAGTGATGAGAAGAGAATCAAATGCCTTGCTACATTTAAGGGGTTCTCACACTGATCTTAAAGTGTAGAGAATAACACATTAGGATGGAAAGCACAGGGACTCACGTACAACCTAAGGGGTGATGAGCTAAATTGGAAAGGAAAGCATAGGGACTCACATCCAACCCAAAAGGTAAAGAAGAGAAACCCCGATATGGGAACTGGAATTTAGGTATTAGCTATAGAATGAGAATTAGAATTTAGGTACTAACCTTAAGAATTTGAATTTTGCTACATTAAGAAGGAAAGCTCAAGGAGTCGCATCCAACCCAAGAGGTAGCAGAGGGAATTAAAATTTAGGTACAGACCCTGAGATGGGAACTAGAATTTTGGTACCAGCCTTGGAATAAGAATTTGAATTTAGGTCCCAACTTTGAGAATTTGAATTTGCTAAATTAGGAAGGAAAGCTCAGAGACTCACATCAAACACAAGAGGAAGCGGAGGGAATCAGTATTTAGATATTGACCCTGAGATGGGAACTAGAATTTTGGTATCATCCTTAAAATGAAATCAAAATTTAGGTACCAACCTTGAGAATTTGAATTTGATACATTAGGAAGGAAAGCTCGGGGACTCACTTCCAATCGAAGAGGTAGTAGAGAAAATCAAAATTTAGGTACTGACCCATGAACTGAAATTTAAGTACAAGCCTAAGAATGAGAATCGGAATTTAGGTACCAACCTTGAGAATTTAAAGTTGCTACATTGGGAGGAAAAGCTCAGTGACTCACATCCAACCCAAGAGGTAGCAGAGGGAATAAGAACTTAGGTACTGTCCCCGAGAGCATTGTGAGTACGAAAAGATTGTAGAAGATTTGTAAAAAGGATGTGGAGATTTGTGGAATGGAAGGTGTGGAAATTTTTGCAAAGAACGTGGAATGTGTGTGAAGAACGTATAGCGTGTGAAATTTCTAGTGAATTCATTTACCACTTTTATTTTTTTCTTCTATTTCTAGGATAATTTTCAAATTTGATGTTCTTTCATTTTCCTTTAAATTTGAATATAAATTTCATTTTCTATCAAGATTTTATTTATATTGTTCTTTGCTTGTTACAATTAGGGACCAATGTATGGTCCTGCGGCTTTTTATCGATTGCACAAATAAGGTTATGCAACAACATCTGTTGAAATAAAAAACTTCATTGATTTTGCTTTGAACGTGTAGTACAACTAATCATATACTGAACGAAATCCAAAACATCAAAAGTAAAATGATGTGGAAACTATCATATGTTGCTTGCTCTGATATAGTACAAAAGTTGAACAATCATTTGTCTGCTATTGAGACTATCTAAGCCACGCACCGGAACAGTCCCTCCAAATCTTACGCATACGACACTTCACTGTCATCCATTCTTCATAATGTAACTGAAACTCTGGAATGTGGCAGTCCAAGAATGTAGTGTTTTGTCGGGTCTGCTCTAATTCTCTTCAAAATTTGCACTAGTGTTTTGTCGTGTCTGCTCTAATTCTCTTCAAAATTTGCACTAAACTAACTAACAGCAAAATCTCAACTGATCATTGGAATTTTCATGGGCTGACGGTCTGTATTTCTTTACCAAACAAAATATTGCTTTGGCTCATGAATGAAACTATGCAAAATGGTCTGACAAATTCATGGTGGTCAATGTGGGGAGGAATGCAGTCCCCTTATTCTTAAATGTTGATGATGAAACTATTTGAAATACAGTCCGCTGGTAAATTATTCCATTCTATAATTCTCTTAATCATTGTTGTCACTTATTTTAGGGGGGGCTTGTGAAAGCTGTCAGTCGCCAGATTTAGAATTCCGTCGTCTGCTTTGGAAGGACATAATATATATATATATATATATATATATATTGTTTAGAAAATTATGAAATCAAATCGATCTCATATTTTTTAAAGTTTAGATAAAAGAGCCCTAAACTTCAAGTTATGTATCTATCTCCAAAGGTAAATACATGACTTGATAGTGAGGCTCAATCAAACAAACTAAGAAAATTATGACATCTGTTTGGTCTGCAAAATCATTTTATTATAAGTTAACAAGTCCCTCAATTTAATATGAATAATTTAATAGGGTTTATATTAAGCTCGTTTCTTGAAATTTTTTTTTATAAAGGCAAGTCATTATAGTTAATTACATCTTAGATAACCAAGTTCACCTAAGAAAAATCTCGATATAAATCAGGGGACATTGTCTTCAAGAATTTCAAAGGATAGGACTTTTCATAGAGATTGGTCAAAGAGGTGTGAAATGGTAATAACTCAAATTTGGAACATTTTATTTTTAGAATCCAAAGGAAGAAGAACGAGGGAATGACATATATCCTGAGGAGAACTTCAGTGACTTCCCGATCTAATTTATAGTTTGGCTTCAATTTAGAAGAGAAATATTTAAATGTTTCCTCTTGCCAATTTTATTAATTAGGACTTAGATCCGTAAGAAATGATCACATAAATAGCGTGGAAGATGTGAATATTTAGGTCGTGACAAAAGACAACCTTGAAATCCTAAGGCGAGTTAGAGCTTATATTGTATAACAGAGCCATACAAGGGCCTAAAGAAAAGTTAAGGTTTTATGTCACACAAGGCACACAACCTTGAAATTCTATGTCTTGTTGTTTAATTCTAAGGAATGGTTTAGTTAGAATAGACATGTTTTGCTGTTGAAGATAGGCATGCTGCCCACAATGCTAGCTCCAAGGTCCTCATTCAAGCAAGTTTAAGTTTTTTAATATGTCGATTCTTGATGTTAAATAAATTGTTTTCTAAGATTACGATTATTTAAATATCATGGGGGATGTTATTGATTAGAGTGAAACTACTTAGAATCCTTTGTTTCCTCGTTTCAATACGACTATTTTCTTTAAATTCACTTAGTCTAGATGAACTTACTAAACTCAACTCAATGAATTCCATACTTTCATTTGGACCATGGGAAACCTCATTAGCAACAGTAGGTTACCTCCTTCGAGGGATTCCAAATCATCCAATAGAGACGTTTTAATTTAGTTGCAATTTTTATTTTATTTTGTTTGTGATTAAATTTTGAGTTGTCTTATATTTTCATTTTTATGGCGGTGAATTTTATCTTGTTTTGATATCTTAATTTTCTTTTTGTTTTAATTTTGTAGCTATCTGATGCGGGCGGATTTTGTGAGAATTTTTCAAATATTTTTCAATATTACAAAATTATACACGGCAGATATATAATAAATATGGAATATAATCCTAACAAAAATAATTTTTTATGAAAATAATTTATCTTTTAAAACTCTATTTAAACTACAAAATCTCCTTTAAAATCAACACAAGTATACCTATTGCTCAAGTAATAGAGGGCTCTAATAGAATCCTAGATATCAATTCCACAAGGAAGTTGGAAAATCCTAAAGTGAATTATGAAAATTATTTTATAACAAAAAAATAAATGTAAAAGTATAGTGTGAAGTTTAAAAATTAACTACTCAAGTGAATGCTAATTAAAATGCAGATGTAAGACAACAGAAGTTAAATTAAATTAAATACTAAACTTTTAAAAGTAAATTACAAATATTAAACTAAGTTTTTGTTGTGAAGGAAAGTTCAAATTTAAGAAAGCATCCTCCACATTTACAATGGGTATATGGATTGTGAAGAAATTGAAATCATTTGAAAATATATATATATACTGTTTTGTGTCAAATAAGAGCAATCCAATTCTCTACCCTGTTCTGAGTGCTACAAGAACATTGACTAATCCAGAGTTTGGTCCCCAATTTTGTGGTTAGCCTAGGAGGATACTAGCTACCACTCTAGAGCTCCCACTACTCCCTCCCCTGAGGGCTAACAATCTTGCATTAGTTTCCAATCAACTGGACCAAATTGAGGATTTTAATCTGTCACCTTAAAATTTCTAATTTTGCATTCAACAAAGAATATTTTCTTATTTATTTGCACCCAATCCCATGGATGACATACTCTCCCATGAAATTAAATGTGATTCTCACTATGTTGTAGAAATCATATCTCCTTTAAGAACATATGTCTCTCAACATGTTTTAACATTTCAATTGGCTAGGTCGAAAAAGTAGCAGAAGATCAGGAGTTTAAATCATCAGAAATTATTATCAATTCAAACCGTGCAAAATAAAATCTATTCTTCACAAAATAATATCTGAAAGTAGGGAGAAGAATAAAAATGACTACTGATAATTCATGAGAAGGATACAATAATATAAGGATTTCATATATATAAACAAGTGTAGAAAACAAAAGAAATAAAAATACAACTTATCTCATAATCTTTCCCAAGAAAATCCATAGAAATTCTCTCCAAGCCTTTCTCTTTATACAATCACTCCCAATTCTCTCTTTGAAGTGTAATGATTAAGAAATCTCTCACCTTCCCTCTCCTCTTACAACCCTAGAAGAAAATCTCCTCTTTTCTATCTATCTCTAACTCACGCCCCCTTTCTCTCTCTCTCACTCCACACACACAAGCCTCCTTCAACACTATAAAGACTTCTTCTTTTATTTTGGGCTGCCTCCTTTGGAAAATAATTCAAAATTCCATCCAAAATTCACTCAAAAAATCAACTCTTTTGAACTCAAAAGATGTGTCATTTGATCCAACAGTCATATCCCTTCATAAAAAAACATCCAAAGTGTGTAGAACAAGTGTCCTTTTGAAATTTACGCAAAAAATTGTCTCAAACCACCTTAATTTAAGAAAATTGTCCCTGGCGCATCATGCTCCAATCTGGTACATCATGCTCCAATTTGGCGCATCATGCTTCAGTTCTCTGGATTTTGGCGCATCATGCGTCGATTTAGCACATCTTGTGCCAGAATCCCAAAATTCACTATTTTGGCTCCAAATTTTGTCCTTTTTATCATTTTTGCTCCAAATGTCTAAAAATGATATATGTGCAACAAAAACACCAAAAAAATTCCTTTCTTTAAAGTGACATATCACAAAAAATAAGCATAAAATATATACTCAAAACAATATATTATTTTAGTATATCAAAATCCCCAAACTTCAATGTTGCTTGTGCTCAAGTGACACTTTTATTACATAAAGGCATATGATTTTGGATAGATATTAACTTATTACTTTTATATTTTAGTTTAAGAAATAAAATTGCAAAATTTAAGAAAAAGCCTTTAATAACTTAGATTCAAACTCTAAGTCTAGGAATACTTATTAATCAAATTTAAGATTTCTAAATCTCTATTTATTTCAAGAAGAATTACGATTTGTCATATTAAGGACAGTAAGAACATTCATATGAAAATGAACTTCATGAAAACTTTACTAAGAATGCTATTAATAATCCAATACAAGTTTAGAAAATGGAATAAAGCACTTTTTTAAGTTAATTCAAGTGAAGCCAATTTTTGATTAGGCATCTCCTCAAGCTTCTCCTCACTTATTTTTATTTCTTTTTCTTTCTTCTTTTTCTTTTCTTTATTTTTGGATTTTATAAGTCCTTTCTTTTCTTTTTCTTTTTCTTTTTCAAGTGAGGATTACTATATCTTGATAGCCTTTAATAATTTTGAACTTCACTATCCTCTTTTTAAAGTTAAAACTCTATATCTTTTTTTACATTATAAATTCATATTAGTTTATGATTTTTCATAGTATCATTCTTTTCTTCTTACATGAAACTCTAAAGTTCTTAAAACTTCAAAAATACTATTTTCTTTACTTTAAATAGAAAAACATAGTCTTATCCTATCATAACAAATATCTTTAACTTTAGAATTGACCTTCATTATTAAAAAAAACTTTTTACTTAAATTTACCACAATATTTATAAACATAGGTATAATCATTTAAAGTTAAATCTTAGTATCCCAGACCATGTTAAATTAATTTTAAGAACATAGTTACATAAGGATAAATAAATTTTAGTTTACTCCTTTCAAAAGAAAATTTTCTTTTCCCAAAACATAATTTTTTAAGTGATTTTAAGGATATTTTTAGTATAGAATTTAGTAGGTGAAAGAAAACAGTAAATGCATGAAAATAAAAAATGACCTATAGAGGATTTCTGACTATGAAACTGGGCTCTGGTATACTGTAGGCACTAACTGTTAAACTACATAGAGACTTTAAAGAATTAAATAAAACATAATTTGTTCTAGAGAACTTGCTAAGAATTAAAACCATAAATACAAAAAAAAATTGAAAAAAACCTAAATTGACAATCTCAACTGAAAAAACTAAAAATGCAAAAAAAGTGAAAGTCTATAGTTATTATTACAGATTTAATTCACAAAACAACATAAATGTTTTTAGTACATTAGTTTTCAAATGAAAGTACATCACAATACAAACAACAACAACAATCAAACATAAAAAAAACTAAAATAAACTCATAAAATATCAATCTTCATCTCCTTCCTCTTCATCATCAGATTCTTCTTCTTCTTCTTCTTCTTCTTCTTCTTCTTCGTGAATGAAAGTATAGGGAGTGAGTCTGGGGCAAGCAGGAAAGTTTCATTAAGTTTATCCCTAAAATGTCTTACCATGACATTCTCATACTCAATATCATGTTGTACTCTCATCTGCTGATATTCATCATTATATGCATAACTTGCTCGTATCTCTCCCAACTGAGTTTGAATATTAACTATATCCATTTGTTGAATCATGAGTTGATCCATAATACCTTCCAGTGATGTTGATCGACAAGTAGATGCCCCTGCAGTAGATGTAGAGGGCCTATCCCTTCTTCCACTTTTAGACTCAACAAATGATTCTACTCTTTGAATCATATGCCTCCCAATCAAATTTTGTGGCTGTAATCTCTCTTCATTTCTATGGGATTGTACTCCTGATTGTTCACATATGGTGAAAATCAAGGGAGGGTATCCCAAACCTCCAGCTGTAGAACTACCAGCTTTACTCTGAGCATTTTGAACTATAATTACACCAACATCTATTGCTTTCATGTTCTGAATGCAATAATTTTGTACAACTCTATCTTTAGTAGCATTAGCCAAATAATTTGTAGGCAATAATCTGGCAAGAATGAAGTGGTGCCATAATTTTGATTGAATAGTCAACATGGAAGTAGGTATGTTAACTATCATGTTATTCTTAATCTTCCATTCCCCTCTTTCATAAGTCAAAAATGCAATTACTTCCTTCAGTGATGAATCTGTTATCACAAATTGAATGTATTCATCATGAAACACGTTTCTAAGCCCATAAAAAGCATTGATCCTTTCAGCAAAAAAATTGACCTGCTTACCTCTCACCAAGATGTGATCTTCAACAGTGAACCTAAGGTTTGCATAAAACTCCCGAACCATTAGGACAATCGCTACTGCAGTGAAGTAGCAGAAACTTTCCCAGTTCTGGGCAAGAATCAATCTCTTAACCTTGCCACTCAGGTTTGCAAACGTCTGTTATTGGATCATTCTTTTTGTCTCCATCTGAGTATTGTAACTATATTGGGCTTTGAAACTAACAAATCTTCATGCATCGAAGTCCTTGGACGACCTTCCTCTCTTAACTCAAGGAGCCATTTGGAAATTCTATGAAATCTAAATATGGTCCAAATCAATCACTAAATCAAAAATCTAACTCATCAAGCAAGATTATTTTGTTAAAAAACTTTTCACCACGAGTTTTCTTCAAGCTTTTTCATAAAAAATTCCAAATTTTGGATCTCTCAAATCCATGGTGAAAATTAAAAATTTCTATGTTAAAGTGAAGCTCTTACCATGAGAAGATGAAATATATGGTTTTTAGCCTCCGAATCTTTCTCTTTCGCCCACAATGTGATGCCCTAGACTAAAGTCTTGAGGAAGTGATGACTGAAGAAGTGAAAATGGAGTTTATCCGCGCAGTTTTGTGGTTTTCTAGTCAATATGGCGTTTTTGGACTTTTGGCGCACTATGCGCCAAGGCCTAGTAAATTGGCGCATCATGCACCAAAGTTTAAATTCTCCAGATTTTGATTTTTGTGGAAATCTACTCCGTACCTCTTTATGTCAACATATTGACACGAAAAAACTTTTCTAAGCATAAATAAACATCACACTAACACAAAACTTTCACAAACAACACAAAACTCGCATTTCTATATAAAATTCACGCTATTACACACTAAAATTTTTCAAGCCAATAAACATCAAATTCAGTACTCTTAAGCAAACCAACATCCTAACACTGAAATCTAAACATAAAAATTTAGAATATAAATATATATAGTGCACATTAGAAAGGAAATGTAATCCAACTTAACAAACTAAAAAAAATATTAAACAAAACATTCCGTGCATAAATTACGATCAAACATCTTCTTCACTATCATCCTTCTGAATATCTCCCACAGATTGGTAGTACACAAAAAGATTATAGAAGGGTTGATATGGAAATTCATCAGTTGAATTTTCCTCCTCAATCCAAGTATTTCCTTGAACATACGTACCAATCCATCTTCAATACACCCTGTATCTTAAAAATGATCCTTTAGTCTCCAACCCAAATGATCCAACATTTCAATAATATTTCTATACACATGCATGAGATTCTGCACCTTTTTCTCTATCATCTTGATCCTCTTTGAAAGTGTACTCGAGTTGTTTTAGTGTTGAACAAGTGATGAATTTTGAGATCCTTGGTCTATCATTACATTCATATCATTTTCGTCTCCCATTTAATTACAGTTGCAATTGACTTCTAGATCCATCGACTTCCAAGGAAGAAGCACTTTTTCCCAACTTTCATAAGGTACTTGTAATTGACTGCATAGTAGAAAAATAGTAGATGGATGTCCAAGTCCAGTTGTAGATCCATTCACAATTAAATCAAAACCGAATTCACAATAATAGGTCCGACATCAACAGGCTTTCCGGTTTGAATGCAATAATTCAGAATAGCACTTTCCTTAGTTTCCTTGCTAATCTTCATAGTAGGCAATAATTTTGTTGAAATGAAGAAGTGTCAGACTTTTGAAACTGGATTTAAAAATTATAAAGGAAAACTTACATTTTCATCATCCCTGGTCTCCCAATTTGCAACTTCATTCATAAGGTAGCGGTAGATTTCATTCATATTCTCTCTTATAGGGGTAAAGTTTGCATAATGGCAGATAGACACATTTTCAATCATAAAAATCTCATTTATTCTTGAAGGAGTGAACTACACAAACCTTCCTCGCATGTAAATCATTCCTTCATTGATCCTATTAAGATTTACATAAATTTTGCTTACTATAAGAACAACAACAACAAAAGTAGTGTAGCAAAGCACTTGTCAATGCCTCTACGCAATAGTATTTTCTACTCGTGTATTCAACGTGTTAAGTCCTCGATTCATAAATCCCCTTTCTTTGATAAGCCTCTTCCTCACTAGAACTCGAACATGTAACTTTTGTGCATCAAAACTGACACAATTACGATAGTGAGTACCTCACAATTACGATTCATAAATCCCATGAGAAATGGAGAACTGGGAGTAGAAGTCAAGAACCTTATACTAGTAGAGATGCCCCCTCTACAAGTAATGAACTTCCACCTTCTAGTTCCCCTACCCTCTCTGATTTGATGAATGAGTTGACATTGCAGCGGAAGAGCATAGACGATAAATGAAAGGATTGGAGATTTAGAACGTCGACACAATTACGATAGTGAGTACCTGCAGAGGCATTCAAATTTTGAGGTAGCCTATTATGAAGCTCAGGCCCGACACTACAGAGGTGAGCCTAATGTTATGTTTCCTGAGTGCCCCCGATATACTCAGTATCAACCCAATCCACCTGCTGATCAAGGCGATGAAGATATAGCTTGGGATTTTGATATAGAATGAAATTGACGTACTTATGTTTGTATTTTTATTTTATGTAATCTTTTGGTAATAGAAATGGATGTTTGGACTTTCATTTTTAGTATTACATTGTACTTGAATAATTTTAATTTTTATAAAGTTAGTGTTATAGTTAAATGTGCCTGTGTAGTTCAATAGATATCAAGTAGAATTGTGGATTGTAATGTGATTTTCTTTTCGCATTTTAGTTTTAATTGTTTAGTATTGTGATTGTGTTAGGAAATATTGTGCTTGTTTTAGTTTTATACTTATTTCAAAATTTCATTACAAAATTTCATTACCTAGAAATTCCTCTAATGATTTATATGTGTAGAAAGCTTCTAATATTACAGACCAGGTGAAGTAAAAATTTGAGGAGGCCTGCAAAAATTTCAGAATGATGAAAATGCCTACAATCCTGAGGTATAATTTATATTTATAGTTTTTCTTTCCACCTGTATTATTTCATATTTAAAAATTTATGTTTGGGGGAGGGAAGAAAAAGATTAACTATTGATGTCCTCTATTTCAATATTTACAAAAATTATTTATATAATTTCGCGTAGTGAATTTAATTTAGGTAACTATATTTTTTGCAACTATTTAAATATTATGATAGATTTAAGGAAATATTTTTGTAATGAAAATTAATTTTTGTGACTTAAGATATTTAGTATAAGAGAATAAGATTATATTTAACTATTTAAAGTAAAGGAAACTATATTTTAAAGTATTAAGAATCTGGAAATTCATTTGAGAAGAAAAGATTAGGGCTCAATGATGTAAAAACTATAAAATATTTATAAGGTAAAGAAATGTTTTGAGTTTAAAATTTAGAGAAAGAAAAGTGAAGTTCAAAATCATTAAAGACTATCCAGATATAGTAATCCTCACTTGAAAAAGGAAAAAGAAAGGATTGAAAACAATCCCGGAAATGAAAAGAAAAATATATAGGATTGAAAACAATCCAAATGAAAAAGAGAAAAGAAAAAAAAAATTATGGAAGTGAGGAGAAGCTTAAGGATATGCCTAATAAAAAATTGGCTTCACTGGACGCACCTAAAGGGAAAACTTAAATACATTTCTGAACTTATTTTTATTGAATAAGTCTTTTACTAGTAGAGTTCTCATGAAGTTCTTATCTTTTGGATATTTCAAGTGACTTAATATTACAATATATAGTCATTCTTGAAATAAATAGAAGACTAGAACTCTTAAACTTGATGACTAGATAATCTTGTGGATACAGAGTTAATTCAATTACTTGAATTTTTTTCTAAAAATCATTATGATATTTATTTAAGTCAAACTTATAGTATTTCTGAATTAAAACTTTACTGCATTAGATCATCACTTTTATATAGTACTAAAATTACTTGAGGACAAGTAATAGTTATGTTTGGGGGATTTTGACCAAAGGAAAATATGCTAAGATTTTCATACCTATTTTATATTGTTTTTAATGATATTGCACCTTAAAGAAAGGTTTTGTGATGTTTTGTTGCAGGAATGATGAATTAGGGTCATTGGAGCAAAAAGATACAAAAAAGAACGAATTCAGAGCGAAAAGGACCAAAATGTGGAGAATTGAACTAAGCCTGCCGACGGAGGTTACCATTAGTGTATAGAATTTCCAATAGAGTGTAAATTTGTGAGAAATTCGATGAGAAATTGTAAGAGTGGAGGGAAAGTGAGAGATTTCTTCCTCCTTGCTATTACGAAGAGGAATTCTGTGCTGTAAAGAAAGGAAGAGATTCAGAGGAACTTCGAGGAGTGTTCTTGTGGAGAAATTAGTGATAAGTTATTTACTTGTTGTAGTTTGTATGACTTTGATTTTATATATGAATTCTGAGTTTAGTTGTGTTTTCCCCATGAGTTCCGAGTAGTTTTCTCTGTCTTTCTCCTTCTCTCGAGATTTGTGAGATGGTAATTTGAATTGGTGAAGCCAAGAAAATGTTTAAGAAATTGTGATGATCTTTTCACTTCGATCTTAATTTACTTTCAATTTGGCCAATTGATTTGTTAAAATATATTGAGTTTTAAAACTAAAGTGAAGATTACATCCAAGATTCAGGGAGGTCAAAGCTTTTGGAAGTTGGGTGCAAATAAATAGAGAAATAATATAATCGGGTGTATAATTAGAGATTTTAGAGTGACAGACTAAAATCCCCAATTCGGTCTTATCGTTTGGGTGCTAAAGTGTAGATGTTAGCTCTCAGGTGAGGGGAACGTGGGAGCTCCGAAGTGAGA
>NEWO01000338.1:15279-29751 GCA_003013225.1 Phalaenopsis aphrodite | reverse complement strand
TTATATATTGAATATCACAATTAAACCCTCATTAGTATCATTAGTTATTTATTAGTTATTAAAATTATCTATTTATTTCAATTGTCTATTAGTGACAGATAAGCAAATTAAACTTCATTGTTGTGACTAAAGTATTGCTTTTCTAAAATCTTAGTCCGTAATTCTAAACTAATCTCTGTGGGATCGATATCTAGGACTCCATTAGAGCCCTATATTACTTGAGCGATACGTATACTTGTGTTGATAAGTGTGACTTTACAATTATTAAATATTTATTACGTCCATATTTATCTTATATTTTAAGCATATATAAAGTCACCGGTCATTTAACAATGATTTCTATTTTTAAACTAAAGTATGTTTTTATTTTCTCAATGGATTCTGAGTTGTTTTCTTTATCTTTTTCCTTAAAATGATAGGTAATTAGTGTTAGATGGAAGTTCTGGAGAGTATTAATCTTTAACGTTGGAAGAAGTTGTGATCATTTAAATCCATGAACTTCATTTACTTCTTGATTTGACCTATCTAGATGTTAAAATTTATTGTGAGAACATATAAGAAATGGCCTGGTATTGTCTCAGTCAACAATTGGAAAGAATCACATGAGGTTGTATGAATGAGAATGTAATTCATATGATTTAGTGCTAATAAACGGGAAAATAATCATCAAAGGATATAGAGTTAGAGGACTTTAAAGTTACAGATTAAAGCCCCGAACCTGGCTAATTTTTTTAGGTTTTGATATGAGATGTTAGCGCGCAGGTGGAGGGAATCAAGGGAACTATAGAGTGAGAGCTGGTATCTTCCCTGCCCAGCCGTTTTTCAAAACTATTCAAAGTTTAAATTAGCCAATGTTCTTTATAACATCTCTAGTAAGGTAAAGAATATAATTGCTCCTATTTGATACAACAAAATTTGCATGCTTCCACAAAAGAATTCCAATATTTATTATTGATTCATGGTAAGGAGAAAGATGTTTTTCAAATTCAGTGCTTTTCATTTACATAAACTCAAGTTATCTTTTTAAATTGTTATTGTTTTGCCAAAATATCGAAAATACGAAAAAGATTTGAATTTTAATATTGCAAAAATATTTTAAGTTTAAGTACTTACCTTTTTAAAATAGAAAGTTTGTTGTTCAATAGTGTATATTGCGTATTTCATTGTGGGTTTAATATTCAGGTCTTAATTAAAAAGTCCTATATTACTTGATAATGATACGTATACTTGCGTAGTATCCCAATATAAATATACATTAAAGAGTTAAATTCTTATTTTTGTCAGGATCAAGTTTTAGTTCTGTTGCAAAGTAAGGAAATATAAGTGAAAAATATCATCCAAGATATTGCTATACTGTTGCATATAAGCGGTTTCAAAATCAATAAGTCGTTGCAATTATATGCATTATATTATATTTTTCCACCAATCTTGCAACTGTTACATTCCTAAAATGATATACTCCATTGGTAACGATTACTCTAGTAATTCTATATCTTGCAAAAATATTTTTAATTAAAAATTTTGAAACACTCCGAGCAACACATTGAGGTAAAGTGATTGCTTCAATCTATTTTGAATCGTAATCCACAGAAATCAATATATACATTTCCGAATGAGGGTATAAAAGGTCCCATAAAATCCAATCCCCATGCATCAAAAATTTCAATTTCCCAAATTAAAATTTAGAGGCATTTAATTTCTTCTTGAAATATTACCTGCTCTCTCACACCGATCACAAGATTTGATATATATATTAATATCCCTAAATAGAGTAGGCCAATATACTCCATATTACAAAATTTTATGAACAGTTTTATCATTCCCTAAATGTCCTCCAATTCAAAATCATGAAATTTTAGAATAATTTCTTAAATTTCTCTATATGGCACACATCATGATATATAAATAAGTATGATCCCAAAAATAAGATCTTACATCATGAATGAATTTTTTTTCCTACTATTTTGTTAATCTATATGGTAAAATACCACTAACAATATAATTTACAATATCGACATACCAAGGTATTTCCCATCCTTTTGCAGTATAAAGTTATTCATCATGAAAAGTTTCATTAATTTATTTTCCTTGTCGAGCATTTCTTCTTGTTCTAGCCTGGACAGATGATCACTTCAATGAATATTTCTCTATTTATTTGCACTTAATCATATGAACTACATTCTCATTCATTCAACCTCATATGATTCTTTCCAATTATTGACTGTGACAATACCAGCCCGGTTCTTACAAGTTCTTACAACAAATTTTAACATCTGGATTGGCCAAATCAAGAAGTAAATGAAGTGCATGGATTTAAATCATCACAACTTCTTCCAACATTAAAGATCAATACTCTGCACAATTTCCATCCACAACTTAATTACTTATCATTTTAAGAAGAAAGATAAAGAAAACTACTCAGAATCCATGAAGAAAACAAAACCAAACTTTAGTTTAAAAGTAGAAATCATTATTAAACCAAAAACAAGTCTCAAATAAAATCAAAAGTAGTCTCAAAACAAAAAGATTAAAACTTATCTCAAGTTCTCCACCAAATTATTGAAGTTTCTTTGAATCTCTTCTCTTTGCAATCACTCAAAATAGACTAACAAAAAGGATAAAGTAAAAATAAAGGTGGTGATAGAAAAACTCTCCGAACTAACTCCCCAAATTGATGAACTTTCAAAACTTTCTAAGTATTTTCAGGACTCTTTTCAAAATCCTCTCTTCTTTCTTTTATGGTTTTCTAAGAGGTGCCTTGAAAACTCTTCAAAATATATCTAGATTCAATGTATTTCCCAAAGAGATGCAGCCTTTCATGATAATTTTCGTCCATCGTGGTTATAACCACCTATTAAGCCAATGGGTGCCTAAAAAACCTCTTCTAAATTTGAAAAATGACCTTTACTAGTATAGTAAATGCCACCAGCGCTTAAGCCCAGGACCTCTAGCGCTTAGGTGCGGCCTTCTCCATTTAACTGGCACTTAAGCGCTGATCTAACGCTTAGGCGCCAAAACTGATTTGCATATTTTTCACCTTTTTGCTCCAAATTTGATCCTTTTTCACTCCTTTAAGCATTTTTCACCCCTGTTACCTCTATCTACAAGAAAAACACAAAAATACCTTCCATTAAAGTACAATATCTCAAAAATAGGTATAAAAATGTGTCTTAAAATACTATATATTTTAGGTGTATTAAAATCCCCCAAACTTAAAATGTTATTTGTCCTCACGTGACACTTCAATCTTTAAAAACAACATATGTTTGATATGTATATGAGTTTTTTTAGGAGTTATTAAAATTTAGATTTTAGGAATATAACAGTCTAATTTAGAAAAAATATTCAATAAATGAGACCAACTTAAAGTTTAGAAATTTTTAAAGTTAAGAAAAATTAAAATATAAGTTTCTATCTAATTCAGAAATGTATTGTAAATTTTTCAAATATAGAATTTAGTTATTTTATTATCTCCACTAAAAAATTTTCATTAAAAATAATTTTACTTCCTATACTATACCTATAAGCTTAAGAGTTTCTCAAGTCTTATACTTTAAAAAGATCAAATGTAGAACTAATTTTTGATTAGACACTAATCCTCAAGCTTCTCCTTATTAATTTTTTTTCGCTTTTCCTTTTTCTTTTTCTTTTTCTTTTTTTTTTCTTTTCTTTTTCTTTTCTTTTTCTTTTCTTTTTCTTTTTCTTTTTCTTTTCTTTCTTTTCCAGGAAAGGATTATTATATCTGGATATGCCTTTAATGATTTTGAATTCCACTTCTTCTTTCCTAAAGCAAAGCCATGATATAAGTCTTTTACTTATAAATATAAAAATGGTTTTGAAAATTATTTTAACAAAAGAAATTTAAGTATTAAAAATAAAAGTCTAAATTAACAAAAATTTTCAAAAATACAATTTTTCTTACTAAAGATAGTTACTTATATTAATTATTTTCTCATCTAAACACTTTTTAACTTAAAGTTTTCTTCATTACTAAAAATTTTAACTAAATTTTCTTACTCATTTCAAAAATTAAATTTTACTTCCCTAATTTAACTTCATATACATAATCAATTTTTTTCTTTTCAATTCAAATTCACTTGTAGCACATTTGAGAACAAATAAAATTCCAGTTTTAAAAATATTTTTCATCCTCCCAAACTTAAATTTTTAATATATTAAACAGTTTAGCATCAGATATATATAAACAGGAATGAAAATTTAAAAATAACATGCTAATAGGAATTTTAAACCCTAATGATACAAGTATAAAACTAAAAATAGGAGAAAAATTAATTTTTGATCAAATTTTCTATGTTTTCATTTTACTTTAACATGTAGAGATTCAATAGACTTTTAAAAACATAAAAGCTAATATACACACTACAAACATCACAATCTTAACATAAAGACAAACTTGCAAACATGATAAAAGAAAAATAAAGGGTAGCAGTTTCTGAATTTTAAGATCTAAGCTAGCAAGATTTTCTACTTTATAAAAGATATGAAATTAATTTAAGTTCTAAACTAACTAAATCACAGTACTAAACAAAAAACAATAGTTACTGCCCTAAAATTTAGAAATAAAGTACTAACTACCACAAACGTCATAATAACAATAAAACATAAAAGTCCAAAACACAATATAGTCCAAAACAACACAGAGATGCAAATGTAGCAAGCTCAAACCACATAGTTCATATCATACTACAATCATAAAATAAATCTCTCAGTACTACTCTTCATCCTCAGAATCACCGATGTACCATTTTTCTGCAGGCTCATAATCAAGATATCAATGATATGGAGGAAATTGCACTCCTGGGTCACCTCTAATCAGGCTCTCCAAAGATGAGTTGAATTTCTCTTCATAATCACTCTTCCTTCCATTATAACTATTAGTATGATCTGCAAAATGCTCTAAATTTTGTACCTTATCAGCGGTAAAATTGATATTATCTATCATCTTCTGCAATAACTCATCCTGAGTCTTAGTGTACTTACCTCTAGATGTAGAAGCACGTGAAGTAGATGGTCTAGATGAAGAAGCAGCAGAGGTAGATGCAGCACACGTTTCCATTCCGTAGCTCTTGGAAAATCCTCCTCTCCAGCCAAAAATTGAATGCTCATAATAAGTCTTCAAATTCACCTTCCTGGTGGGCTTTAGAGGTAACAAAACTTCTTCCCAACAATCATATTTAACACCAACCTGCTCGCACAAAGAAAAGATCAAGGAAGCAAATCCTAGACCTACAGTTGTAACAGTTGTAGCAGAACTGATGATAGTCTGATAGATCAAAGCTCCAATGTTGATGAGCTTTCCCTCTTGAATACAATAGTTCAACATCGGTCTTTCTCTAGTCACTTCACTAAGACGATTGGTCAGAAGCAAATGATCAGAAATGAAATAGTGCCAGGCCTTTGAAGATGCATATAACTTTGAAGTTGGGAAATTTACTCTCCTCACATTGGTAATCTTCCAAAATCCCCTCTCATTCGTCAAGTATGAAATAATCTCGTCTAACTCCGCTTTAGTAGGACTATAATTTGCATAAAAAACATAAAGTATTAGTGCTAAATGGTAAAACAAGTTGATTAACACTGACGAAAAAGGTACCAACCTTCCTTAAACCATAACTCGATTGTCTTCAACTTAATAGAGATTTTCATAGAACTCCCTCACAACAGAAATCATTGTGATAGCAGAGAAACAACATAATTGTTCCCACTATCGAAAACAGTTAAATCTTCCACGTTTCCACCCGCATTTCTAAAACATCACTCCGGAATCAATTTTCATGACTGTAGAGCGTCATTGTATCGATCTCGAGCCTTCAAACTAACAAATTTGCTCGAATCAAATGGGCTTTTCCCTCTATTCCTCTTCATTCTTCGTGTCATTCTACAAATTTTATAAATTCTAAAAGTAACTTCAAAAATCAAGTTTAAATCACTAAACTAAACTTTCAAAAGCATAAAGTAAACTTCCCAAGCAATTTCCATAGATTTTTCCTCATTTTTCACCATGAATAGTGAATTTCCAAATTTCTTCAAATGTGCTCAAAATACATGGTGAAAATCCAAAATTTTTGCATAGAAGTAAAGCTCTTACCTAAAGGAATCTTAATCTAGCAAATTTTTCTTGATTCCACCAAGAAATCTCCACTTAATGGTGTGCCCTAGCCCTTAAAATCATGATTTTGAGAGGTAGAAGACAATGGGAGGCATTAAAAATAGCATTTTCGGACCAAAATTTTACTTTTAACCGTTTGCGAACCGGTTTTCATGAACCGACGCTTAAGCACGGTTATGTAGCGCTTAGGCGCCCACCTCTCGGGTTAGCTCACGCTTAAGCACGATATGTGGCGTTTAGGCACCAGTGCATTATTTTTGAAATCTTCAAATTTAAGCAAAATGCACTATTTGCCAAAGTAAACCACCCCTAAATGGTCTCATAACACTTAATTGATTATTTTCAACTTCTTATAACTCCTCTCTCTATCAAAATTCTCTTTAATAACTATTTCAATTCGAGGCTAAAACAACACAAAATTTTCACAAAAATAAACTTATATTAATTCACAAACAAGTACAAATACTATTGACACTTGTTTCTTGCTCCAAATAGTCTTGGATGAGAAAATATTCGTAAGTACAAAACACTTAACACACATTTACAATTAAACACATAAGTAACATAAACACTAACACATGTCTTAAACACTAAAAGCACTTAATGGAAAAAACTTTAATCGCACAAAAGCAAACATAGAACTTAATTCCATTCTTCATTAGAAGGAATAAATTCATATCTTTCATTAGTCTCTCCTGGGGCAACTGGAATGTAAAGTTGATAAAATAGACGATGGTGATGTGATCTGATGCAATCTTCTTCAATCCACTTTTGCTTAAGAAACATCTCCTTATCCACTACCTCTATGTAACTAGTGTGGCTAAATTGCATTTTTAATTGCCGTCGAATATGCTCAAGATGTGCACAAATTTCCAATACCTTAGTCTTCAATACAGACATGGTATTTTCAATTTTGTTGATCTTCTCCGATATCCCTTCAATACTAATGGCTAAGAAACCGTTATACATCTCTTGTGCACTTTAGCTAATGAATTTCTTCCTCATGTTATCGTCCTTCTTCTTCAAATCTATCTCCCATGAAGACATCATCTTAAAATCTCTCTCTTTTAGGCATTAAGGCTAGAAATGATCTGGGGTAAAGTTCCTTCACTAAACCCTTTTATTTATAGGCCTAAATTCTTCCAATAACTCTTAGACATGTTTAGAAATTGTGAAGACACATTTTTGAAAACTTTTAGACAGTTTTTTCTTCTAGAATATTAATTTTGCACATGTATTTAAACTGTCGTACAAGCGCTAGTGCACATTTTTGCACAAGTCAACTTAACGTCCAAATTCTCATTTTAACATGTCCAAATCACTAATTTAAATCTTAAAATCAATACTAACACTTAATAGACTCAAAAATACTACCCCAATTTTCTTAATCACACATAAAACATCAATTAAAAACAAAAACACACAAATACTTATGGGTTGCCTCCCACAAAGCGGTTGGTTTTACGTCATCAGCTCAACGTAACCAATGCTTACTCTAGTTGACCCAACATCATTCCATCATCAAACTTCTGTTGATCCCCTATATAATAAGGTTTCAGTCTATGTCCATCCACTTTAAAGATTTTCTCAGGTTTATGATCTTTAATATCCACAGCTCCATAAGGACAAACTTTAATCACAATAAATGGCCCATCCACCTTGACTTAAGTTTGCCTGGAAATAATCTTAACCTTGAATTATCTAATAAAACTTGTTTCCCTGGTTAAAAAGTTTTAGTAAAATTCTTTCGATCATGCCACATCTTCATCTTTTCTTTATAAATTTTGGCACTTTCATAAGACTCATTATTTATCTCTTCAAGCTCATTTAATTGTAATAATCTTTTCTCACCAGCATCTTTCAAATTATAATTCAATTCCTTAATTGCCCAATATGCTTTATGCTCAAGTTCAACTGGTAAGTGATAAGCTTTCCCAAATATTAGCCTATATGGAGACATTCCTATAGGAGTTCTATATACAGTCCTATAAGTCTACAAAGCATAGTCAAGTTTGACTGACCAATCCATTTTTGTTGGATTCACAGATTTTTCCATAATTCTTTTAATTTCATAATTAGATAATTCAGTCAAACCACTTGTCTGAGAATGATAAAGAGTAGCAATCCTATGATTTATATGATACTTCTTTAATTATTTCTCCATTATGGCATTTCTGAAATGACTTCCGTCATCAGTAATGATAACACTTGGCATCTCAAATCTACAAAATATATTCGTTTTCAAAAATTTTACAATACTTTAAGCATCACATCAATGTATAACAACAGCTTCTATCCATTTAGATACATAGTCCACTACTAACAAAATATACAAATTTTCAAAAGATGGTATAAATGGTCCCATGAAATTTAATCCTCAAACATCAAATATTTTAACTTCTAGAATATAATTGAGGGGCATCTCATTTCTTCTAGAAATATTTCCTACTCTTTGACATCTATCACAGGTTTTGATATAAGAATTAACATCTCTGAAACTTGTAGGCCAATAATATACAAATTTTCAAAAGATGGTATAAATGGTCCCATGAAATTTAATCCTCAAACATCAAATATTTTAACTTCTAGAATATAATTGAGGGGTATCTCATTTCTTCTAGAAATATTGCCTACTCTTTGACATCTATCACAGGTTTTAATATAAGAATTAACATCTCTAAAACTTGTAGGCCAATAAAATCTAGATTGTAAAATTTTGTATGTTGTTTTATCAACACCAAAATGTCCCCCAAAATCAGAATTATGATATTTTTGGATAATCTCATAAGTTTCTTCTAATGGTACACATCTTTGAATAATCAGATCCTTTCCTTGTTTATATAAAAATGTGTCATCCCAAAAATAAGTCTTAGCTTCAGAAATAAATTTCCTCTTCTGTTGGTATATCTTTTCATAGGGTATAATATCACTAACAATAAAGTTCACAATATCAGCATACCACGGAACATGCCACTCATTAATAGTGAGAAATTTTTCATCCGAAAAATATTCATTAATTTCTTTTTCAAAACAAACTGGTTTTTCTAATTCAAGCCTGAACAAATGATCAGCAATTTGATTTTCAATCCCCTTCCAATCTACTATTGCAAAATCAAATTCTTGTAAAAGAAGAATCCATCTTATATGTCTAGGTTTAACATCCTTCTTTTTCATTAAATACTTGATAGCAGAATGATCTGTATGCACTATACAATGAGTTCAAATTAAACATGATATAAATTTATCAAAAGCATATATTATTGTTAATAAATCTTTTTCAGTTGTATAATTAATTTGAGTTTCATTAAGAGTTTTACTAACATAGTAAATAACTTTGAAAATTTTATCATATCTTTACCCTAAAACATCTCTTATAGCATAATCACTAGCATCACACATTAATTCAAAAAGTTTTTCCCAGTTTGGTGAAACTATAATTGGTGCAGTGATTAATTTTTCTTTTAATAAATTAAAAGGTTTTAGGCATTCCTCATCAAAATTAAAAATTGCATTTTTCTCCAGTAAATGGCATAAAAGCTTAGCTATCTTTGAAAAGTCTTTAATATATCGCCTGTAGAATCCAACATGTCCTAAAAAACTCCTAATTTCCTTTACATTTGTTGGACAAGGTAAATTAACGATCACTTGAATTTTAGTAGGAGCTACTTCCATACCATTTTCTGATATTTTATGACCTAATACGATTCCCCCTGCTACCATAAATTGGCATTTTTCTTAATTAAGGACTAAATTTGTTTCTTCACAGTGCTTAAGAACTTTAGGTAAATTTTCTAGACATGAGTCAAATGAAGTTCCAAACACTGAAAAGTCATATATAAAGTCTTCAATCCCTATTTCAATTAAATCTTAGAAAATTGCATCATACATCTTTGAAATGTAGCAGAAGCATTACATAAACCCAAGGGCATTCTTCTAAAAGCAAAAGTACCATATGGACCGGTAAATGTTGTATTCTCTTGATCCTTAAGAGATATTTCAATTTGGTGATAACTAGTATATCCAACCATAAAATAATAGTATTTATGCCTAGCTAGTCTGTCTAACATTTAATCTAGAAAGGGTAATGGAAAATGATCTTTCCTAGTGGCAAGATTTGATTTTCTCTAATCAATGCATATTCACCACCCTATAACTTGTCTAGTAGGTATTAACTCATTATGTTAATTTACAATTACAGTTACTCCTCATTTCTTAGGAACGCAATGAATTGGACTAACCCATGCACTATCTGAAATAGAGTAGATAATTCCAGCATCTAACCATTTTAAAATTTCTTTCTTAACAACTTCTTTCATAATAGGATTCAGTCACCTTTGCAGATTAGCCCTAGATTTGCAGCTCTCTTCCATATGAAATCTATGCATACAAAATGAAGGACTGATTTCTTTAATATTAGCAATTGTATATCCAAAGGCTTTCTTAAAATTTTTTAGAATCTTCATCAGCCTTTCTTCTTCTTCCATTATTAATTTTAAGGAATTTATAACATATAAAGTAGAGGAATCTCCTAAAAAAGCATATTTTAAATCATCAAGAAGTAACATCAACTCTATTTCTGGAGGATTTTCAATAGATGGACAAAATGATTTATTTTTTTCTATCGTGTCCAAAACTTCAAAACTTTCTCGAACATAGTTTGAATCTTCCTTAAAAAGATCTTCACATTGATCTAATTCCTCTTCTTGCTCGTGTTCCAAATCTTTTTCTTCAATTTTTTCTTCATAAGTAGTCTTGAAATACCATTAACTTAGTTATCTTATAACATCCATTCTAAAACATTCATCATTATTACCTTTTGCTGGGTATTTCATTAATTTTGAAATATTAAAAGTAACAGTTTGATCATTGACGCGTATTATTAATTCCCCTTTTTGCAAATCTATCATTACTCTTCCTCTGGCTAGGAAAGGTATCCCTAAAATGATATGTATATCTTTATCTTCCTCCATATCTAGCACAATTAAATCAACAAGGAAGATAAATTGATCCACTTTCACTAGGACATCTTCTATGACTCCTTTAAAGTATGCTATCGAACGATCTGCTAACTGCAGAATTACAGTAGTAGGGGTTTCTTCTCCTAATTGCAATCTTTTAAATATTGATAATGGTACAAGGTTAATGCTTGTACCTAAATCACATAAAGCTTTCCCATAAAATTTGTCTCCTATTGCACATCGAATTATAAAGCTACCAGGATCTTTAAGCTTTTCAGGAACAGTCTTATTATCTTCAAACTTCCTTTTTCTGTTGAGAATATCCTTCATAATTTTTTACATAGCTCGGAATCTATTCTAAGGATTCAACAAATAGAATATTAATTGTAAGCTTTATAAATACTTTCATAAATTTTGAAAATTGCTTATCCAACTTTTGCTGATGAAGTCTCCAAGGAAATGGATGTGGTGGTTTTTCCAAATAAATTTTTAGCTGAGAAATAGGTCTCTCAGAATCTTTTGGAGCGTCCTCTTTTGATTCTTCAATTTCTTTTCTTTCTACTTCAATTTCTTTTTGAACCCGACCTTCCAACTCTCTTCCGTTTCTAAGTTGAATTTGCTATTTGCCCAAGTTGATTCTCGAAATTTCTAATTGTAGCTCCTTAACTTTTTAATTGATTTCCCATTTGTAACACCACTTCTTTTATAGACAACTTCTTCTCCTTAAATTGTGTATTACTGTTAAAATCTGGTGGATAAATAGAGCTATAATTATTATTCCATTGGTTGTTCCAGTTTCCCAACGGGTTTTCTTGGTTGTTCCCTCATTGTTGATTATTACTACCTGAATTGTTATTCCAGTCAAAGTTGGGATGATTATTCCAACCTGGGTTATAATAATTGGAATGCAGGTAATTTTTCTTATTATTTATGGCATTCAAAGTTTTTAATGATGATTGAGAATCTACCATTTGGCCTAATGAATTCTCTTCAATCATGGAAATTGGCTGAGAAAAATTCATTCCAAATTGGTCTAACTTCCTTGAAATTGCAGCAACTTAATTTGTTAACATGGTAAATACATTAATTTCATGAATATTGGCTACTTTCTTAGGATTTACCTTCTCAGAAGGCCATTGAAAATTATTAGTAGTCATTTATTCAATATAAGCGTCATGAAATGGTTTTGACATCAATGAACCACCAGCAGTGGCATCGATAATTGATCTAAGAGATCCAACTAATCCATTATAAAAAGTTTGAATTATTAACCAATCTGGTATAGCATGGTGTGGACACTTTCTTAAGAGTTCTTTAAATCTTTCTCATGCTTCATAAATAGATTCCCCTTCAAACTGATTAAAAGATGTAATATCATTTCTAAGCTTCACAGTTTTTTATGGTGGAAAATATTTAGCAAGGAATTTTTGTGCTAAATCACCCTAAGTTCTGATAGATCCAGATGCTAACTAATTCAACCACATCTTAGCTTTATCCCTCAGTGAAAAAGGAAATAACCTAAGTCTTATGGCATCATCTGATACACCATTGTATTTAAATGTAGCACACAATTCTAGAGAATTGGCAAGATGTAAATTTGGATCTTCAATTGGTGATCCCCCAAACTAATTATTTGATACCATTTGAATAATAACAGGTTTAAGCTCAAATGAATTAGCCACTACAGTAGGTTTTCGAATACTACAGTGAAGTTCATCTACAGTAGGGATGGCATAAACTCTTAATGGCCTAAACTCTTTTGGTCTGCCATTTCTCTGGATTTTTCAAAATTTGTAATTTTTTTGGTTTTTCTGATTTTTCTAATAGTTCTTTATAATTTAGAGTCGTAGGGCACTAGTCCTTCAGAAACGCATACACTAACATATAATAAAATAAAATAAAATTCAAAACACCACAGAAAATAAGATACAATACTTAAATTTCAAATAAGACTTTTTAAAAATAGAAATTTTGCTTTCAATTCCCTAGCAACGGTGCCAAAAACTTGATCCATCTTGATACTGCTAATATGCATAGTACAACAATAATTCAGATTATATTTCACTTATATTTTCTTACTTTACAATGAAACCAAAAACTTGATCCTAAAGAAAAATTATAATTTAATTTTTAATTTATATATATTGGGATACTACACAAGTATATGTATTGTTATCAAGTAATATAGAACTTTTTGTTTAAGACCTAAATATTAAACCCACGAGGAATTTATAAAATATGCACTTTTAGTAAACTTTCTATTTTTAAAAAGATAAATACTTAAACTGAATATATTTTGCAGTAATAAATATTTAAATATTTTTGGTATTTTTGATAATTTGACAAAGTAGTAACAACTTAAAAAGATAACTAGAGTTTTGTAGATGAAAATCACTTAATAAGAAAATATCTTTCTTCTTAATCAGTAATAAGTATAGGAATTCTGTTGTGAAAGTATTCAAATTGTGTTGTGCCAAATTGGAGCAATAATATTCTTTACCCTTAATAGAGATGCTATAAAGCACATTGGCTAATTTAAAGTTTGAATAGTTTTGAAGACCGACTAGGTATGGAAGATACTAGCTCTCACTCTAAAGTTCCCTCGATTCCCTCCACCTAGGGGCTAACATCTCGTATCAGAACCTAAAACAATAAACTAAGTTTAACCTATCACTTTAAAGTCCTCTAACTCTACACCCTTCAATGAATAATTTCCTATTTATTTGCACTCAATCATATGAACTACATTCTCATTCATACAACCTCATGTGATTCTTTCCAATTGTTGACTGAGATAATACTAGCCCAGTTTTTACATTTTCTCACAACAAATTTTAACATCTGGATTGGTCAAATTAAAAAGTAAATGAAGTGCAAGGATTTAAATCATCACAACTTCTTCTAACATTAAAGATTAATACTCTCCACAATTTCCATCGACAATTTAATTATTTATCAATTTAAGAAGAAAGATAAAGAAAACTACTCATAATCCATGGAGCGGATAAAACCATACTTTAGTTTAAAAGTAGAAATTATTATCAAACCAACAATAAGTCTCAATTAAAACTAAAAGTAGTACAAAACAAAAAGATAAAAACTTATCTCAAGTTCTCCACCAAGCTCTTGAAGTTCTTTTGAAACTCTTCTCTTTACAATCACTCAAAATAAACTAGTAAAAGGATAAAATAAAAGTAGAAGTGGTGCCTGAAAATCTCTCCAAACTAACTCCCAAAATGATGAACTTTAAAAACTTTCCAAGTATTTTTAGGACTCTTTTCAAAGTCCTCTCTTCTTTCTTTTATAGTTTTCCAAGAGGTGCCTTGGAAACTCTTCAAAATATGTCTAGATTTGATGTATTTCCCAAGAGATGCATCCTTTCAT
>NEWO01000337.1:695583-749098 GCA_003013225.1 Phalaenopsis aphrodite | reverse complement strand
TATATATATATATATATATATATATATATATATATATATATATATATATATATATATATATATAACTATTATTTAATATTGAATAAGAAATTTAAACCTATACTTAAAATTTTCAATTATACCACTCAAATGTTTTATGTGAAATTTAAAATTGTACCATATTAAATTTTTTAAACTATATTCTTGTGTGTGGTATAAATGTAAAATGCAACGTTTATGTGTTAGAACCGTAAATATAAATGATGCTAAATAATGGTCTACAAACTGTAGGAGCCAATTTCTATTGTACTAGAATAAAAAATAATCGTTCATAATCTTTATGAAATAGTTTTAAGCCTTAACTTTAATTAAAAACATTACAGAATTATAAATACACATCTCACGTAGCAGTGAGTATCAGGAGCGTAAATAAAAGTCTAAAACAATTACAATAGAAATTAATAAGATGATTATATTATTGTTAAGATTCATATGGCGTTGCTCCCAAGCTAGATTTTCCTCACATGATGTTCTCCATTCCTGATTATCGTCGTCGGGGGAATCCATCAAACTGTCCTCCCAACGGAAGAAGTTGCACTGTTCTGTGAGGCTTCGTGGGCAGCATAGAACTTTCTGTAGTAGCTATGCGCCCGATGTGACATCATCAGGGAAATTTGGAGGCCACAGTGGCATAGGACTCGACGGGAAGACCCGAAAATCCTTGAGCTCATATTCACACGGTGTAGCAAGCTCATTAGCCTTACTAGTCATGTTAATGCAACGCTAAAACAAATAAATGAAACACAACAGTGACATAACTAAGAAGATATAACAGTCTAAACAACTATGGTTATTGCATCAGATTAAATAAAAACAAACAATTTAAATAACGAATTTGAAATGTAAATAAGGACACCAAATAATTAACGTAGTTTGGTCAAAATGATCTACATCTACGGGAAAGTAAGCAAATAACTTTATTAAAGCAATGAAGAGGAAGATAAATAGCTTTGAATCATACATTAGTCCCTCCCATAACCAATTCATGAAATGACATAAAAAAATGCATTGGCATTCACATACATATAAAAGCCACAGCAAACTCGCAGCATTTAGAAAACTACACTTTACACAGCTTACCCGCAACATACACAAAATAGAAAAACAGAAAACTGCACATAGCTAACCTGCAACATACACAAAAACAGAGAAACAGAAAACTGTACCAAAAGTTGTACATGAAGGGAGGTAACCTCAATTTTCCACCAATCCAGAGCCAACGTAAAAGAATCTTTAAAAAGCTTGAAGCCACCCAGTTTGTTAAGATATGTCGAAATATTAGCCATGATAACAGTAAGGGAGTTGCCATCATGCTTACTAGAATTTTGTCATCCATAAAAACCATGTAAAAATAAATTGAAAATAAGCATATAATGTTTTCCTGGTGCCCCACGAGCATAAAACAACCAACAATTGTTAAGATTGTTCCAACTTGAGGGAATTCTTTTTGAAAAAGGTTAGCAAAGCAGTGTCAAACGTGTGAAGAGTATGGACATTGGAAATATGCAAATGATTATTAGCTTATTGGAAAAAGAGAAATTACATGCCTTCTACTCCACCAAGTAACAAATGGCTATAATGTAAGTGCAGTCATGGTATAAAGGGTCAGAACTTTCCTCAACGGTCTTACAGAGGCAACATTGAGAGGCCATTCGAAGCCCCTTATCCCAAAAGTGCTCCCCCCATATCAAATTTTCATAAGAGAATTGCTACTCATATATAATTTTAGAGATCGAAACCTTAACAGGTATTTTTAGGAGTAAAGAATCCTTCTTCTCCTGGTGAATAGGTATTCAAGTAATAGTAGCAGAAGAAGACCCCAGAACCTCCCCTAATGACAATTCAATATTCCACCAATCCATACACATCACTCAATTCTTATGTGATGTTAAGGATTAAATGATATGCTCGTAAGTATAAAACTTTAGGTGTGAGAGATATAAATACAAAAGAATTGTGTGTAATGTATGTAAATGCACCAATGCAAAGTAAACTGTGCATATACAAATTTAGTTTATCACAACATATCACCTAAACTGTGCTAACTAAACTGTGCATATAAAAATTAATTAACAGGACTGCTAAAATGGAAATCTTCCATCAATAGTTAACCAATTTCAATTGTAACATTAAAAAAGCAGTGGAGTTCATTACCAAACTCCAAAATCGCAAGGTATTCTTTGTGAGGAGAAAGAAAATGAGAGAGAGGAGAAAGAAGTTGAAAAGAGTATTTCTTTGAAGTTCATAATATCAAGTCATCTAAACGTGCCACCTTCAACTTCAACTACACTAGTGAGGGAAACTATTTAAATGATGACTTCACTCGTGACGATAGCCTCAACTTCGGTGATTATAGTTAAGGCTGCATCAAGTATAAGTTCGATGGTAGAGACCACAACTTTTGAGATGTTACTCTTGCTTAAGTTGACAATGCTCAAGTAGTTGACCCCACAATTTCAAGTGATTCTACAAGTATAATTATGTTAAAGGCAAACTCCTTGAGCATGTTGGTCCATCATAAAAATAACTCCAAAATTTGTGATACAAAAACCAACTCCAAAAGTGAGCAAGAAAAATGAAACGAAAAAGAAAATTAGTGATGCAACCTTATCATGCTTTTGAAAGTTCAAATTGCAAAGGCGCCAATATGGCATCTTTTTCATCAAAAAGAGAACAAAATATAACCATTGTTGACTTCAATGTGGATCCACTTGCCCCAAAATGAGAATTGAATTTAGTTACATATGATCTTGGTCCATTGATCCTCTCCAGCTAGTTAAACAGAGATTGGGAGGGATTTCAATTGGCTCAAATCATATGGATCTTATATGAATAAAATTTGAGCATTGCCACTTTACTTGTTCTTTGACCAAAATCTTCAAGAAGATGCATGCACGCCCATCTAGAAATACATGTATGAATATTTCACTCCCCACATTCACATTTTATAGCCTCAAAGATCATTGCAATACTAATGTGTCAGGATCATGACATCACAAATACCATAATACCAATCCAGAGCCAACGAATACCATAAGATTATCACAATACTAATGTGCCAGGAACTCTTTAAAGCATTATACATAAAACTCTAATGTGCCAGTATCAAAGCATTCAACAGGAACTATCAAAGAGGTGACAAACCAAGAGCTGCAACAATATTTACAAGCAACCAAAAGGATCACTTTGCTACCCTATGTGAAACTCCAGATCCATCACCAAAAAAAGAGGAAAGAATGAAAATGACAAAAACAGGAAAGAGATAAGGAGGGATGCCAACAGAGCCACACAAACGCATAACGTTCCTTAGATCCGCAAAAACAATTAAAGAGAATGGTTCGTCTTACTCGAGATCGGTCGTTCGAGGTTAGGAAAGAAGAAGGCGCAGGGGATTCGCGAGAGAGGCACCGGGGAAGCAGCTAGGGTAGAAGAGAAAAAATGCGAGGTAAAGGGTAAAAGCATCGGGACGAAAGCGGGGTCGTGGGGTTAATCCGGCGATCAGCTTTTTCTGAGCTTCGTCGAAGTTGTGCCGTGAATCTATGAACCAAACAACAAACTTTACCAAATAGCACCGGTAAATGACCGCGCTGCAGGCACCCCACCGTCCCAAACGAACCCTAAGTTGCTCAACTGATTGTATTGTTTGGCCATCATGGCCCATATCCATGCTGGATCTATCGTTATTCCTTCCTCAGTTGGCTCAATCTTGACTACTAATTTTGTTAAGCGGCTTATAAACTTATATTGAAAGGCTACTGCAATTTTGTGAAATCCTTTGTTGCCATTTCAAAATCATTTCCGCTTACCCAGTTGCAGCGCTCTAACCTCCGCCGCTTCTCATTTCGTTGTTCTTCTTTCACTGTCGCCGCGATCTTCTTTATCGTTTATTTCTTCTTCTTTTGTTAGAACCTTCCTCATGATCGATTTCACAATTTCTCCCCTACGCCTTTCGTCAAAATTGGTCACCCTCTCGAAACCCTAATTCCCGGTCTCTTCAATTCGATGAACGAAGATATGGATGTAGCAGCCGTCGGAGTTGGTGTTGAAGGGGGGATCATGACGTCGCCGGCGGTTAGCGCGACTTTGACTGCAAGCGCCCCGCCGCCTTTCCTGAGCAAGACCTATGACATGGTGGATGACCCGGCGACTGATGCAATCGTCTCATGGGGGCCTGGGAACAATAGTTTTGTGGTATGGAACGTGCCGGAATTTTCGAGAGATCTTCTTCCCAAGCACTTCAAGCACAACAATTTCTCGAGCTTTGTCCGCCAGCTGAACACCTACGTATGCTCTCTTTCTTTCCAAACCAGTAAATTTCTTTAATTGCAATATCAGCTGTTCTTTGTTGTGCTTTGTTTGTTCGATTCAAATGTAAATGATGCATATATTGCATCACATTCTGTATGTATTTGCTTTTTCGGGAAGCTAAGTTTTGTCTTTAATTTCTTTTCTTTCATCGAAATTACTAGGGTTTGTTTTTGTTTGTTTGATTTAGAGTTTGTGATCATCAGAGTAGGATAATATTATATTGAGCAGTTTCTCTATATTTTTTCAGTGTTCAGGTTTATTTTGTTGTTTCTTAGAGCATTACATTAACTATAGATGGAGGATTTCTCCAACAAATGTTGTACAACATAAATACTATTCTCCTTTAACATGGTATTAGAGTGGGGTTCATCTAATACTTGGCCAAAACCCAAGTGTTTGATTGATCACACCTTCCTTCTATTGCTACAACGTGCAAAACACACATTCCTCTTTCTAGCCTTCCTCATGAAAACTTATTGGTTGTTCTGCAACTTGCCCATGCGCTGCAATCTCGTTGTGCTTGAGTCCAATTACTTGTTTGGTGGACTTGTACATAAGTGTGGGTGATGTAGACTGCATATTGCTTCCATTGCCACTATAAATTGTTCCATTTCCTACATCAACCATACTTCTTCTTCTCTGACATGAGCTAACTCTTGGATTGTTTGACTCTCGTTGTCATAGTCTGATGGCCTCTAAAGCTCATCTCATTGACTTGAAAACCCTCTCCACCATCTATATCAACATCAAATTAAATTCTACAGATTATCTCCTATGGTCTGGAGCCTTTCACTTCCTTGCCACTTTGCACAATATTCTCCACCACATTTATGCTTCCCTAGACTGAAATGATATTGGCAAGTTTTCAAATTGACAACGATTGAACTATGTTGTTCTTATCTGGCTTCTCAATGGTTTGAACTCTCCATTTCCGCTACTATTAAGAAAAGTTTTGTTATCTTTCCGCTACCTAATATTTTTTCACAATCACTTTGCCCATGCCTGCCCCTTTTGGAGCTTCCTCCTCCGATTTTGTTTCTATCTCCTAGGATGCTATGATTAACAAACATCTTTTTCAAGCTATTGTGAATTGCTTTCTCTAGTTTCATTGTAACTATCTTTACTTGTATACTATGGGTTTAGATTCAGGCGTTCTTTCTATAGGTTTGGCTGCCCCATTTTTGAGCTCGGTAAACATCATCTCACGTTTTTACTTTCTTTTACCAATTGCCATCATCATATTATTTTTGACTTTTTTCACTTGGGCATTTGGGATCGTAGTTTTGATCCAACCCATTTGCTAATTTATTATTTATTTATTTTTTGGATGATTCTTCTATTGTTAATTTGGCCTTGTTAATTAAATTTGGTCCAGTTTTCTCAATAAATTTCAGAATTTTTATTAGGAAATACAAGTCAAATTTGTAAACTTTAATTGAGGCTTTAGGTACCAATATGATGCAATTCAACAAACTGAAATTTTTTGTCACTTTACTTCCGAAAATAATAATGTTGTTGAATGCAAAAAAAAGCATTTACTTGATATTGCTAGAATATTATTATTTCATGTGATTGTTCCTATCAAGCTTTTGGGGATGCAATCTTGATTGTCTGTTTTATCATCAACCATATACCCAGCTCTTTTCACTAATGTTTCACTCTTTTCCACTTTATATAGTAGCCAAACTATATTTACTTCTTATGCTTTGCATGACAAGCTTTCTAATCATGGCATTCAATGTATATTTGTTTGATATTTTTACACTCATAATGCTATTGATCTTATGATATGCCTACTTAATGCTTATCTGCTTTGGTTAATATAACTTTCATTTGACCACCCGTTTCTTCTCTTTATCTCATTATTTATACCTTCCCAACATGTTCTTTTTCCTCTAGAATCCCATATTTTTACATTAATCCTCTAAAAGCTTACGGTGATTTTTAACACCATTCAGAACCACTCCTTAATAAACATTCTTTGATTTGGTCGAGCATACTCTTGCTGATGTGCTTTATGATTTACATTTGCTGATTACCTTGTTAGGTTAAAAATAATATATTTCTCATCCCATATATTTCTATGTCATTTGATCATTTATATATTTTCTTCTATGCAATTGTTTTATCTATATTTTTTGTATTTGTTTACAATTAATATCAAGAAATGCTGCCAAACTCTTTTTGCAAACCTATTTTGGTTGTTAAGATGGCCGCTTCATTTTGATGCCATACATAGATGGAATTTGGTTGTTCGATTATAGATGGTTAACTTGAGTACTTAGCTTTGGGTTTTTGCTGTCAAATTTCATCTTGATGGCTTGATCAACTAGCACAAAGATTGTTTAGTTACAGTAGGATTTACACATTCTTGTGAGATAGATTATGTTGGCACTTTCTCGCTTGCTGTTAGTCTTAACTTCATTTTCTCTTTCTGGCCATAAATCAAGGATGATATATACCAAAAATGAATGGAAGCAATGCATTCTTTAATGATGATCTTAATGATGTAATCTATATGGTTTGGAACTATCCTTGCTAAGATTCATTGAGAGAAATATTCCTTGATAGTTCTATTAAACCGTAGGGATAACAAAATGTTTTGTAACCATCCTACTTAAGATTCGTTGATAGAAAAACTAATATGTTTGAGTGCTGCTTGCCTTGTCTATTTTTTATTATGTTAATCATCAAATAACTGTGATCTCTCACTCCTATAATAAACAAAATGAACACTTTTTGGCCTTTTGTCTTTCTTTTAATACAAACCTCACAACTTTAGCAATCTGCCAAATCATGATTTACTTTTCTTTGAGAGAACATTGTTATTGATAGCATCCTCATGATTAGCCTTATCCCAACTAATTAGGGTCGGCTTTGACCCTCATTTTTCACTGGTCAGCAATAATCCTAATTTTTCATTTGTTTCTATTGAGCGTTGTTTGAGGTTTTAACATTATTGTTCATAATTTTTTTTGAGCAACTCCTAGCCATGTGATCCTAGGTCAATCATTTTTCCATCTTAATCTTCTAATACTAATTTTATGAGCCTATCTAACAAACTTTTTTTTTGATCTTTCGTTGTTTATGTTGTAATATATTTTCACTCACCTTAATTGAATTGATGGCTCTCAAACCTTCTTTCTAATGTATTCAAATGTTAATTTATATTTTCTAGTTTTTTTAAGCATTCGTTTTAGCATTCTTATTTTTGGAATACAATTTAGCTATAAATGATATTTGAACAACCCAAAATTTGCATCTATTTGATGTCATTGGCTTAATTAAACCAACTTATCTTTTACTCTATCATACCATCTTATCACAAATAACTCTAGAAGGTTCTAAAATTCCCAAGACAATTGCGTTTTGACCAACAAATAACTCTAGAAGTTATGTCCTTATTTTTATTCTTAATATTTTTAATATAAGAGATCCAAGATTTTTTAAATATATCACACATAGGTATCATCTTATATTTTAATAGTATTGAATGATAATGGTTAACAATATCTCAACTAAAATTATCTATCATATAATTACTATTTGTTCTACTAATTGTATTGCTTTTATCTAATTAATATTTCTTTTATTATTATAATTTTCACTTATTTTATTTGATGTCTCCTCAAATAAAATTATTTTCTTTATAAAATTTCTACAACAAGTCGTCTTGTTTTAAATATGCTTTATGAGTTTTATTTTAATAATCGCTATAAAAGGACATGAACTAAAACTTTTTTCCTTGATGTAAATCCATGTTAATTTGAGGCTCTTGGGCAACTACATAATTAGTTTTAATGCTAGTCATCTAAAAATTTTCGACACACCTTTTTATCTTAAAACATAATAATTATATTCCTATGATACTTGCCTTGATTTTATGCCTTCTCAAGTTCAATAACAAATGAAGATTTTGTATTTTTTTTATACTTCGCGATTAGTTTTCTTGACATAAAATCCAATGTATGTAAATCTTTGTAGCATGAAATTAAATTTATTTATTTGAATTGATGGAAAAAGTTTTAAGCCGATGTTCTATTATTCTTTTCAATAGCTTTATTGTACGGCTCATAAATTTGTTTCCTTTGTAGTTGTTACACTTTTGAAAATCATATTTTTTTCTTAAATATTGATTCCGAGATGTTTCTTCTTCAATCACTTGACATCTTTAAATCATCAAAATTCTTTAATTAATTTTTTTTTTGACCAAGTTATTACAAATATCTCATTTCGATCAAAAGTCCGACCTTTATGCTTTTTTTTGAGCTAAATTCACTCCACATTTTCGATCAAATTATAACTTCATTATATTGTTTGTTACACTCTTCAAAAAATTTTTTCTTGAAAGCTCATATTTAGCAATTTCTCAAAGTATATTTATCTTTTATTGTTATTTTCATCTGAGAGTCATCTTAGATGGTCTGGTCACATTAAACTTCAACCATCTAATAATCCAATTAGAAGAGTAGATGTTTTAGATTCGACTTATGTTAAGAAAGGCAGTGGTAGACCTAGCTTGACTTGGGCCTATTGTGTAAAAGTTGATCTTAATTTATTAGAATTAAATGAAAGTATGGCACTAAATAGAACTCGAGGGAGAAAAATGATTTATGTAGCCAACCGCACTTAGTGGGATAAAGGTTTTGTTGTTGTTGTTGTTGTTGTTATCTTTATCTTTAATCATTTGTTTAATTTTTACTTTTCATGTGTGTTACACGATCAAAATTCATAAATCTCAAATCTCTTATCATAGCCAATATATACATTTTCTTTGCTCCTTCCTCAATACAAAGTCCATTATGTTAATTTTAAGAAGCTGTACCTTTATCATAGGTTTTCTATATATTTTCTTTTCTCCATCCTTAATACGAAGTTTGTCATGTTAATCTTCAAAAGCTGTAGCTTCTTCATAGCACCCTCTTTTCAAGTTTTTTTGCTCCTCAATGGTCAGTGTAAAATTCACCATTTTTTATTTTTTACCTCATTTTAAAAGCACATTCAATTTATTTAATAATAATTTATACCTCTTCTTTCAGCTACCAAGCATTTGTATCAGTTGCTGATCTATTTTTGGACTTATAAAACTTTTACAACAATTCTCTTCATATAACTGACTATTTTACCTAGTATTAGTTTTAGCACAAAGTAAAGAATTCTGTTTTGCCCATCTTAGCAGCATAACTTGAAAGATTTTTTATTTTTCACCTTTCAAATTCCACCATCTTAGGGTCTTATTTCTTTTTTGATTATTTTTGTATCCTATCAAGTTATCATAACTATTTACTTTGTTGTGGTTTGATTTTTTTTCATGAAATCAATTCACAATTTGGCAAGAAGGAAATTTTAGATATGCATGTATCTATTTGTAATTTGATGACTTTATTTTTATAAAAAAGAAAACTTAGTAATCTTGTTGTTTTTAAAGAATAGATTCGTTATTGCAAGATCATGATTGACTAATAAGAAAAAATTTATTGATTCATTGGAAGATAGGGGTAGGGGTGTAATCTAGTCGAGCCGAGTTGAACCGAGTATGTTTTGGATTTGACTTGGCTAAGTCATATTATAAGTTGTTCATGTTAGACTCGAGCTCAAGTTAAGCTTTCACATGTATATTCATATTTTGCTTATTTAATTTTTTTAAGAATTTTATTTAGCTTGTTAATATTAAATAAAAAAGTAATTTAATGGGATAATAAACAGGCTAAACATCTGATTGTGCATGAATATTCAAACAAAGTTATTGATAAAATAGTTTATAAATTTAAACAAACAAGCAATTGAATAAATTTCAAATTAATCTATATCTTATTTACAGTACTTAAATGAAATTATAAATAATTTCTATGTAAGTTCTCTTTTAATAAAAAAACACAATAATTACCAACAACTAATTATTGAAATAAAGAAATAGTAACATTAAATTAAAGTAATATTAATATTCATTAATTGCAAAGAAATTATTAAAAAAATGAAAAAGCTAAAACAAATTTATGAACATTTATCTAGATATGAAGAATTTTGTGTGAAATAAGCGAGGAGAAATCACGATAGTTGAAAAGACGAGTTAAGGCTACTCAAAACTGAGCGAACCGTGGTCCATGGCATGACAAAACTTTGAAAGATATATGATCGTATATAGTTAATGTGAATTATCTAATTGATAAATATTAAATAAACATTATATATTTATAGAATGAAAAATTAATTAATATTAAAATGTGTGATGGAGTGATCATGGTATAGGATGATGTATTAATTAATAAATTCATTAATTAATAAATAATTATTATTAAGAACATATATAATTAATATTTAGTTTTAAATTATTTTTGATATTAAATCAAAGGATATCACCATCAAATATATAATTAAATAATTTCTAAGTCAAATTCTGTACAAATATTATATTATATATGATATTAGCTATCATTGAGCCTAAAATTCAGCATTTAACTAGTTATTTCTTCAAGATAAAAAAATAAGCTAGACCATGTTTAATTTTGGTTCATTTAACCTATAAATCTTTAAAAGAATATTCAAATTTGATTATTTAATTACTTCAACAATTTTGATCGAGTGTTAGTTGAGCCGGGTTCAAGTTGTTCATTAAGTGCATTAGTTTATTTACAACACTATACAACAACAAACACAACAAGTTTTTATCCCACTGTCGGCTACATGAATCCTTTTTCTCCGTTGTGGTCTATTGAGTGTCATATTCTGACTTAATTCTAATAAATTAAGAGCATTGTTTATACAAGTTGTCTAAGTCTTTTTAGGTCTACCTTATAAGTCAAATCTAGAACATTTACTTTCCTAATAAGGTCATCATATGGTTGGCGTTTAATTTGACATAAGATGACTCTCTAATCTTGTCAGCCACTGGAGCTACTCCAACCCTTTCACGCATATATTCGTTTCACATTTTGTCTCTTAGTGTAAAACCACTTAGTAGGTTTGTAGAAGGATCTAAATGAAGAAATAATAAATAATTTTTTTTTATAATTATGCTAGTAATCTTTTCTGTAACTGAGTACGCTATTCACAATAGAGATAAAAAAACTCCTAATATGATTAATTAAAATTTCTACTTTACAATTAGTATTTAATTAAATAAATTTTTTTGATATGACATTCTAATTATAACAATGGAGTAGTGGAAGATGTATAGTGCAACAAGTCCAATCTTATAAAAATTGACTCTTATTATATTTGGATTTACTTGCGGTGCTGCTTGTTAGGGGAGACTTAGAATGTCTTCGAACATGATAATAATTTTTAAATTTTAAATACACTAAATAATTTTTTATTTATTTATTCATTTTATTTAAATTTTTTACATATTCATACGAATAAGAGAATTCATCTGAATAAAAAGGTTTAAATGATTTAGTTTTTATAAAATTCAATCAAGCTTTAAAGAGAAGACTCAATTTAAGAGATTATTGATCCATTTAGTTTGGATTCAATTGATAGAAGTGAGTGGTTTATTGAAGAAATGAAGGATGATGATGAAAAACATCTGGTGATGAAAATCTTACTTGGAGGAATGAAGGATGATTAGATAAATACAGGATGATGGTGAACAAAAATTTGGTGATGAAAATTTTACTTGGAGATCAATTGAAGATGATTCTGGAGAAGTTGATTGAAGACGGTTAGTAAGATTCAATCTGGTAAAAAAATGGGGATCATCTATAATGATGATGACCTTGACATGTATCCGTTTTTTCTATGTCCATAAGAGAAGATAAAATATATTTTTAAGAAGAGGAAAAAATATTTAAGGATGAAAGAATTCTATTTGAAGGAGAAAAAATTTATGTGAATGAAAGAGATGATGAAGACTGTTGATTTATTTGAGTTTCTTTTATGAAAATTATGTTTATTAGTTTGTTTATGCTTTAAAATTTAGATGTTGAGTTATAAGAACTTTTTTTTTTTTTTTGCAATGTTTTAGTTTTTAATTATTTTTTTAAACTGTTAGAAATTATTTGATATTTTTATTTGCAAGTTTGCCCACACTGTTTGTATTCAAGTTAGTTATTGTGTTGCATTTATTTCTATTTTATATAAACATTTTACATCATTTTTATATTTTATAGTTACTCATGAATACATTTATACATTTCATCAATAATTTTAAACAATCAATTAGTACTTCAATTATAAAGATCATAAATGCATTTTGCACTTTTAAGCAAAAATAAAAACTTGCTCATAGCTTTTCTTTTTGCGCTGATAACACTATCAATTATACCACTAAAATTGGTTAATTGAAACGAATATAACCGTCACGTATTTAAACCTTATTTCTATTAATTATAATGAAAATATATTAAATAATGTAATCATACAAATAAAATAATCAATATAATATACTTGTATGTGCATGTTGAATATGATAAAATTTACCCTCACATAGTATTAGCTAAGGATGCTAAAGTACTCGTGTATGTAAACAAAAAAAAATATTAATATTAATTATTGTATTTTGTACAACTTAGACGGTGCTATTGCGTTGGATGTAAATAATATAAATAAAGATAAATTTTTTTATTATATCATTCAATATTCTAAACTTTACTGAGTGGTCAAAATTGAATAATGAAATATTAATTATTCTAACACTGATTCAATATATTTGACAATCATGAAGTTTGTCACTCATTTGTTTTGTTATTTTATGATTTAGAATATCAGTATTCATTAATTTTTGATAGCTTGTTGTGATTTAATTTATTTTTTTTCATATTAAAATTTTGGTGTAAAAATTAATTATATAGAGGAGAAAATGTATCTAAAAGATGGCAAACCTAAAGAAAGGTAAATTTATAACTGTATTAATTTAATAGTGACTTTTCTAATTATTTTGGATGATTATTTATTAGTGATAAAATATAAAACTAAATTTGTATTTTCACTTTTGGACTGCTTATTCCTACATTAAAATTTCCATGTTCCTGGGCGAGGCCACACATGACCATGAAAATAAAAGTTTAGTTTTATTATTTATCTCTGACAATTAGTCATACAAAATAGCTGAAAGAACCATTTAGAAAATAAAAATAAATAAATTTATCTTTTTTCCTCTATTACTTATTTTTACTTTAAAATCTTAAACTGACAATAATAGTTTAAATCACAGTAAGATATGAACATTAGTGAATGCTTATATTTTTAAATCATAGTGATGTAAAGAAAAGAAATAATATGCATGTTTGTTAAACATATTGAATTAATGTTATAATAACTAATATTTTATTATTCAATTTTTATAATTCAATAAAGTTTAGTTCATTTAATTGCATAGTATGATATTTTATCTTTATCTATATCAGCTATATTTTTCATAGAGCATCATTTAACTTTTATCAATTAAGGTATGAATATTAATATCTTTGAATTTAGTTTTATTTTCTTTCTAAAACAGTTAATCATCCAAAATAATTGAAAAAGACACTTAGAAAAAGTTCATACAATTTTAAATTTAATTTTCATAATGATCCTTTGTTCTATATACATTTTCTTCTCTATTACTCATATCTAATTTAAAATCTTAAATTGAAAATAATAATTTAAATCATAGTGAGATATCAACATTAGTGAATACTTATATTTTTAAATCATACTAATATAACTAAGAAATAATATCCATGCTTATTAAACATATTGAATTAATATTACTTAATATTTCATTATTCAGTTTGGATAATTTAGGAATGTTTAGTTTATTTAATTGCACAATATGATAATTTATCTATATCTACATTGGCTATATTTGTCACATGAGCATCGTTAAATTGTACCAATTAAGGTTTGGCAATATTATTATACTTTTTTTTTTAATTTATGCTCATATATATCTTAGCATCTTCAGTTAGTATTATATGCAACATGCACATACAAATATATTTTATAAATTATTTTATTTACATTATACATATCATTTTATATCTTTTCATTATAGTCTTTAAATAAGTATAAATATGTGATATTGTATAATTTGTTTTTAGATGATTAATTTGACTAGTAGAATAGAATAATTTTATCATACTTTTAATTTCAAAATATCTAAACAAATGTCATTCTAATGCTAATGTTCTCAGAGCAACAAAATGTTCTTATCATAAGTATAAAGTAAGTTCTCACCTCAATTTTTTACAAATAACGTTTTTTCTTCTGCTTTTACTTTAAATGGGCTTTTAATTCTACATAAAAAAAATATTAATGTTCATTATTTTTATGTAATTATATTATTTATTATTATTCTCTTTGAATAAATTTCACAATTTTATTAATTTTTTTTTTCACGTAAGTATGTATTTAGAGCCTAATTAGAAATTGTCATTTAGTTAGATATTCATAATTGTATTATTGTTTTTTTTTAAAGAAAATAGTAAAATTTTTCTGGACTTGCTTTTCTTAAATAACCTTAGTTATTATATTTTTCTATTGAAATTTAATTTTTATCATAATATGCCATCAATTTAACATGTGAATTTTTCTTAGACTAGCAGAATAGAATAATCATATCAAGCTTTTAACATCAAATATCTAAACAAATACCATTTTAATGTTCTAGAAGTAACTTAATGTTCTTATGATAATTTAAAAGTACTCCGATAGTTGAGTGGATGGCGATAACTTTTTTCTTTCTCCCCAAAGTCCGACATTCCTCCATTCTCATCCACACTAAAATGAGCACAATCTCATTTAAACTTCATACTCTCGCTCGTCTCCCGTGCATGTGAATTCGCCGAAGGTTTTCGTCTCACAACCGATCATCCATGATAAGCGGGAAGCAGTTCACAAAATTCATTTATACATGATGCTTCTATTGATTTCACACTCTTGCCACTCGAGCTTGATGATTGACCGTCTCTCCCTAGCATATGATGTCTTTGCTCACGATCAGAACGAGATCCTTGCTAATGCAATACTTGCAGCTTCAACTTCATTTGAAATCATGGGTATAGTTGCTTGCTCGACTTAATGCTGATTTTGTTTCCCTCTCATTGTCATCTCTTACAACCACGAAGAACACCCTTCCCATTTGCATGCTTCGACCTCAAAATCAGCTCCTCTTCGTCTCCTCGCTTCAAAGTCTTGCTCCTCCGCTTCAACTGTTGCTCGACTCCCCTTTCCATTTTTTTAGTATGTAAGTGGTTCTTAATTTTTAAAGAGATTACAATTTGTTCATATCACAAACAAAAAAATTCTATGCTAATTTAAAGCTTTGTACGTTTTTCCTTGGATTCTTCATTTATTTGAGTTGTCCTTTCATTTTATATCATTATTTAGTTTTATTTTTTTATTACTAATAATTAATCCTAGAAAATAATCGAAAGTCATTAAAAAAATTAATTTAATATAATTATAAATTTACATTTCTCTATGCTACATTGTTTTTTATATACATTCTCTTTTATAACTCATTTCTTCTCTAAAATTTCAATATGGAAATATTTGTTAAAATCGTAATGAGTTATTAACAATCAGTGAATATTCATATTAATATTATTTTACATCTCACACAAAAGAGAAATAAAATGCAGGCCTGCCAAACATATTGAATTGGTGTTAAAATAATTGACATTTTATGATTCAATTTTGACAATTTAGTAAAATTTAGTATATTTAGTATTATACTAAAATAATTTATCTTTATTAATATTATTTACATCTGACACGAGCACAATCTAATTTATATCAATGAAAGTACATTAATATCATTTTCTAATTTACGTGCATGAATATCTTAGCATCCACAACTAATATTATAAGAGGATGAGCTTTATCATATTCAACCTACACTTTTAAGCATATTATATAGTTTATTTTATTTGCATTATACATAACATTCAATATATTTTCATTAAAATCAATAAAAATAGATATAAATATTTGAGTTTGTGACATTCATATATATATATATATATATATATATATATATATATATATATATGACCAGTTTGAGTAAATTAATTAAATAATCATTATACTACTTACGATATCAAGATTTCTAAACAAATATCATTCTAGTGCAATTGTTCTAAAAGAACTATAATATTATTATCTTAATTTAAGAGTAAGAGTGCTCTCCTCAACTCTTGATGAATAACTTTTCCTTCTCCTTTTTCTTCCTTCAAATGAGCTCCTGAATGTTTCTATAAAATATTAGTATTAGTTATATTTATGCGATTCTATTACTTAATATTATTTTTCTTTTATTAAATTGATATAAGCTTATTTAACTTTTTTTCACTAAAGTATTTATTTAGAGCCTAATTATTATTTATCATTCAGTTAGACCTTCATAATTGGATTATTAATTTTTTTTCAATATAATTTTAAAAAATTTATTGTAATTTTTTTCTTATGTAACTTTATTTAATATTTTCTTATATTGAAATTCAATATTTTTCATATTTGTCATCAATTTAATTTGTAAATTTTTCTTTATTATTCTTAATGATTTGATTTGAGTAAAGAAGTTAGTCCATGAAATTAATATTAGGGTATAATTTTGGTATATAGTTACTCTCATAGGTAAATTAATGAAATTAGTCGATATTATGATTCATAAAAAGATAAATATTTTATTTATTCAAGAAACTAAATAGGTTGGAGAAATGACTAAGGAGATTGACAACTTAGGTTTTAAAGTTTGGTATTTAGATAAGTGTCACAATAGAAATGTTGTATTTGTAAAAAATAATAGAATTTTAGATAGAATTATAACTCTTAAGATTGTTGTTGATACTAAGATTTTAATATATTTAAGTGCTTATGCTCGTCAAGTTGGTTTTGATATATATTCTAAAAAAAAATTCTGGAATGACTTAGAAGAATTCATACAAATAATACCTCTTGAAGAAAGAACTTTTATTGGAGGAGATTTAAATAAACATGTCAGTAGTGGGGTAGAAGATTTTAGAAATATTCATGGTGGCTACGGTTTTGGAGTGATTAATGAAGAAAGTAGAGTAATATTAGATTTTTCTTTAGCGCGTGGTTTTGTTATTGCTAGTACTTTATTTAAGAAAAGGGATGTGCATTTTATAACTTATAAAAATGGATCTAATAAAATACAAATTGATTATTTTCTTATGAGAATAAGAGATTGTCGAGAATGTAAAGATTGTAAGGTTATTCCAAGTGAGAATTTAAGTACTCAACATCGATTATTATTAGTTTTGGATTTTAAGATGAAGAATTGTGAATTAAAGAATAGTAGGAGTTATTGTCATAGAATTTGATTGAGGCACCTCAAAGACAATTAAAATTAATTTTATGAGTACACTTTAGGGCTTTATGATTTGGGATGTTTCTGAAGAAGCAAATTCTATGTGAGATAAAGTAACAAACACTATTAATCAAGTGACAAAAGATGTACTTGGAGAATCAAAATGAAAAGTTTCTATAAATAAAATAGTTGATGGTGGAATAATATTGTGCAAAAAAAGATAAAATATTAAAAGTTATGTTGTAAAAATTGGTTTAAATGTAAAAGTTTAGAGAACTGAGATAAAATTAAAATGACCTATACTGAGTTTAAGAGAACAATTAGTGATGCTAAAAATTCTATTTTTAATGATTATTATAATAGATTAAATATTAAAGAGAGTGAAAAATATATGTATAACCAAGTAAAATGTATTAAAGATGAAAATAAAAAAAAATATTTTTCTTAGAAAAAAATATTCAACATAGGTGGGTGAGTTATTTTGATAAACTTTTTAATGTAGTTTCTGAAAATACGGTCAAACTTAGTGATCGTAATATCATTAATAATAATAAACATATCATTTTACTGCCGCGTTAGTGAAAGAAAGTTGAGGTGGCTTTATAGAAAATCAATGGTGAAAGTCTGTAGGACCTGATGATATACTAACTGATGTGTGAAAGTATTTAGGAGATTTTGGATTTTTTTGGCTTACTAAACTCTTTAATATTATTTTAAAAATTAAAATGATGCCTGAGTGGAGGAAGAGTATTTTGGTTACCATTTTTAAGAATAAAGGGGATGCACAAGAGTGTGTAAATTATAGAAGAATTAAGTTGATGTATTATACTTTGAAATTATGGGAGTGGGTAATTGTCATTCATACACAATGCTGCTCTCAATTTCATACACTCCCATCACTTGAGCTCGATTATTAACCCTCTTATCCTTGCATATACCATCCTTGCTATGATTGGTACAAGATTCTTTCTTATGCAATGCTTGCGGCTTCGACTTTTTTCAAAATTGTTGATATAGGTTGCCCTATTTCATGATGATTGTCCCTCTCTTTCTCTCTTATCCCCACTTATAGCAGTGAATCCTTTGCTTGCTTCGGCTTCTGAATCACTTCCTCACATTTGTCTCCTCGCTTTTTTGTCGCTTCGTACTACCATTCAGACTCCTGCTCTTCGTTTTCGACTGTTGGCCGGCCCCACTTCTTGTTTTTGAATAACATGTAACATGACATTTGTCTTATTCAAATTTATCATTTTGTTTTGAATCACCAAATATATAATATTCTTAACAGTGTAATAGATTTGATATTACAAGGGTTTTGAATCACAAACAAAAACTATTCTATGCTTTGTAAAACAAAAGTTTTGTATGTTAGTCCTTTCTTAGATTTTACATTTGATGGAGCTGTCTCTCCACTTTATATTATACTGTATTCATCTACTGAAACTCACAGCTCATGATGTGTTCCATGTGCGTGCACTAATGTGTTATATTCAACAAATATTGGTGAAGAGGTGGTATACGTGATGCTATCCTGGTAAGGCCAACAAGATAGCCTTGGGCGCGGGAACTATTGGTCATCCTGTTCTAATGTGTCGTTGAATCTTTCTTTTGTGATTTGTTTATATTTTTATCAACATGATAGCCTTGGGTGAGATACGAGATGCTATTGTGGTAAGGCCAACATGTAGCCTTGGGTGCGGGAACTAATGGTCATCCTGTTCTAATGCATCATTGAATCTTTTGTTTGTGCCTTATTTATATTTTAGTCGCCTTAAATATTCAGGTACATGCATAAAATTAATGAAGTTGATTAAAGAAAAGTATTTATTAGCTAGCTCTAACTCGTGATTTCTTAGATATCTTGACCACAGTTATAAAAAGCATGCTCTGAAACATGTTTTTTGTTGTTTGTTTTGTTTTGTTTTTTTAGCAATGTATCAGTCTCACTTGTCCTTTTTATCTGCTTAATTTTAAAGTTTAGATCTTTCTTAAGTATTTTTTATTGAGACATTTTTCAATCTCCTGATCAGGGTTTCCGGAAAGTTGATCCAGACAAATGGGAATTTGCAAATGAGGGTTTTTTGAAAGGCCAAAAGCATTTGCTGAAGAACATCAACCGGAGAAAACCCTCCAATGCTCATACCCAGCAGCAGCAGCAGCCGAATGCACCCAGTGGTGCTGTAGGAGCTTGTGTTGAGGTGGGCAAGTTTGGGCTAGAGGAAGAGATTGAAAGGCTTAAGAGGGACAAGAATGTTCTCATGCAGGAACTTGTCAGACTTAGACAGCAGCAACAGGGAACAGATCTTCAGTTACAAACTTTAACTCAGAGACTTCAGGGAATGGAACAGCGCCAGCAACAGATGATGTCATTCTTGGCCAAAGCCATGCAAAGTCCTGGTTTCTTAGCACAACTAGTACAGCAGCATGACAGCAGCCGTCGTGTTGTTGGAGTTGTTGGCAAAAAACGAAGGCTCCCTAAGCAAGAAAACAATTTGGATGGTGAGATCAGTGCCTCCCAAGACGGTCAAATAATCAAGTATCAGCCCCTGATGACTGAAGCAGTAAAATCATTGCTAATGCAGATTCTTAAGTGTGAATCATCTTCAATGCTGGAAACCCGGGCCAACTCTGATGGTTTTCTTATTGAGAATTTCTCTTCGCATGACGGCTTGAGAGCTTCTGAAAACCGGAATTCATGTGTTACTCTCAAAGAGTTCCCTGCACCATGCTTACCATCAAGCTCTTGCTTTCCAGCAATTCACACATCTTCCGCAGGCATTGAGGACATGCGGGCAACATCCAAATTCCCTGGCATTGATTTGCTTTCTGTTGTACCAGAAACTATGTCTTCTAGCTCAACAAGCATGAGTGCTCAGGAATCCACAAAGATTCCAGGAATAATGCCTAATGATGGCAGCCTTGATATTGCAGTTGATAGCCTTGTGCCATTGGTACCAGATATGTTTCTTGGTCAATTAGTTGATGATTCGATTCCAATTGAAACGGAGAACTTCTCCATCAATTCAGGGATTGGCATTTCCATTGAAGATGACTCGAAGCTTCCATGCATCAATGATTCGTTCTGGGAGCAGTTCCTTGTGGACAGTTCACTGTCAAGTGATGTTGCTCAGGAAGTTGACTCGAGCATCCAGGAAACAAGCGATATGCATCCAGAAATGGAAACTGTTTGGGACAGTACTCAGCACATGCAACATCTAACCGAGCGGATGGGGCTTCTGTCACCAGAGGCTAAGACATGATTCATGTGCTGCTGACTTTTCGTAGTGTCCGGCAATCTGTGGATTTTCTTGAAATTCGCTGGCGAGTTTTATTTCCGGATGCCATATATAGTCGAGCAAAAGGTGCAGCGGTAGTTTTGCTGTGTTCCAATATATTGCGAAGTTGATCTTGTGTTCCTGTTCACCTAGCTTCAACAGGAGCATTTTTTGTTCTTTTTTCTTTTTTTGTTTTTTTTGGCGTGAAATGATTGACATGTGATTATATATATGACGCCCTTTTTTTTTTCTTTTGTTTTTGCCAAGTCGAAGAATGAATTTCTGGCTAGCGTATGGAAAAAAAATTACCGCACGTAGAGCTGCGGAGCGCGTACGGCCTCCAAGAAAATTAAGACACCCAGATAATAGCAAGCAGTGTTCCGTGCTCAGTAACAACGGCGCAAGTATATTGTTAGCTTGCTTGGAATGGATCTCTATTTTAGCCGTTAATGAGCCATTTGATTTGTGGAATTGGCGAAAATTTTCAGTCCGGACTCCGAACTTAGTGTGACGTTCGAAGTCCAATAATTTTATCCCATGTGTAATGATAGGTCCCACACTCCAAGTATTTAAAAAAAAAGTAAAAATTTAATGTCTGACCTGACCGTTCGACTAATCCGACTTCTGAAGTATCCTGTCGCTTGAAATATGGTTGTCGAGAATTTTTTTAGCTTCTGTGAGACCGATTTAAAGAGCTCCCATAGTCAATTTGCTAGGGTTTTGTTACTGTTCTAGGGTTGGAAGGCTAGCGTCGGAAGAGTAAGAAATGGAGTTGGATTTCCCCAAGAATATGCAGCTAGATGAAGAGGCGGAGAAAATGGAGTTGGATAATCCAAATAATATGCAGTTAGAAGAGCTCATAAGGTTGGAGTTGGGGAGGCCAACAAAGCTGGCCAGGAACAGCCAAAAAAGAAATTGAAAAAAGAAAGGAAGAAGAAAGACGCGAAGAGGTCGAATATCGAGATGAATGAAGCGGAGTTGTCCTGGTATATGTGATCATTTTATTTCGGCTATTCTTTTGGAATCCAGTTTAGTTTGGCAGGTAGTTTAGGTTTATAGTTGGGTTATTGTTGGCTTATTTTTAGGTTTTTCAAGGGTTATTCATGGTTTATGCTTGGGGGTACATGTTTGGGTTATTCTTGGTTTATGCTTGGGGGTTCATTGCAAGGTTATTCTTTGGTTATATTTAAGTTATTTATGGGTTATTTATGAGTTATTATTGGGTTACTTATTAGTTATGAGTTAATGTAGAATAGATTTTTTGTTCTGTTTTCGAGGTAATTTTGATTATTCTGGGGTTATTTTTGGGTCATTATTGGATTATTATTTGGTTATCTTGAGTTAATGTCGCATTCGAGCATGGTTTTGTGTGAGTTATTATCGGGATAATATTTGATTAGTCAGGGTTTATTGAGAAGTTTATTATTAAGTTATTCTTGAATTATTGGGAGGTTATTTTGTTGTTTGTTTGGTTTAAAGATTTCGTGGAAGTTATTCTTCGGCTAGTGTTGGGTTAATTGAAGGGTTGCGACAGTGTATATTTTTTAGGTTATTCTTAAGTTATTGTAGGCTTATTCTAGCGTTTTTACTGGGTTATTATAAGCTCATTATGATTTATTTGTGTGTTATTTTTGGTTTGGTCTGAAATTTAATCTAGGGTTATTTCAGGGTTATTTAACAATTATTGAGGAATGTTATCTGAAGTAGTGTTTTGAAAATTTTTATGCTGTTAATGTTAATAAATTCTTTCTTACCCAAAGAATTGTATATGCCGTCCTTCAACAGATTGAGATGTTCTAGAGAAGGTTCGGCCCACTGTCTCCCAGGAGACCTGGAGATGACTAAGAGAATTGAATGTGCATCAATTTTTTGAACTCCCCTATATCTTCAAGATCATATCCTAATTTTGCACATTTTGAATTGTTGGGATATTGATCGTGTGTTATTTAGATTGGGCGGGAAGGAGGTTAGTTTTGATGCAGATCAAGTTGCCTTGCTGATTGGCATGCCCAACAGACGAACAAAGAGCAAGCGAGAAAAAACAACGCCTGAGTGATATGGATGTCAAGAAGACAAATATTGAACTAGTTAATGTGTCACTCAGAGTCTTTTAGTGTAGTCCATAAACTATTTATTAATTTTTTGCTGGAGATTAGTTTTGATGTAGATCATATCCTCAGTTTGCCTCTCCATGAACATTTGTAAAAGAGAATTGACATCACTTTGGTCAATTTTACTTCTCCTTTCTCTTTGAATAAAGTTATAGGAATCTTACTTCGTACATTCCAGATTTTATACTCCCCCAACCTTCGAAGCAATGAAGTTGAATGTGTGCGCTGTTCTGATCCATGATTCTGTCATTTGTATGAGCAAATCTACATTTAACCCGCTAATCTTCCTACTAGAACGCAGAAGATGCATATCACCGACTTTCTCCAAGGGGTGGTTCTGACTTTCTACAATTTTCTTAATTGTCCAATTGCCCTCAAGATCTATATCATATCGAACCATGGCTTGACAGCCTGTCCTTGTGTCGGCTTTTCTGTACTTCACCCTATTCGTTAATTGCGACTCTCTTTTCAGACCAGCTTTTCCACAAATATAATGCTTCATCTTAATTTGCTTCGAGTTAGGCCAATAACTATTGAGATCCTTGAGGACAGTGAATGCAACATGTTGTGCTTAGGCACAATATTGTTCATAAGCTTCTTGTTGGTTGTGGACAATGGTCTTAGGAAAATTGTCAACAATTGGATCCTTGCAAGGTTTTTCACACTCAGAGAACTATGAATACGCGTTATATCGTAAAGACAGTCAAATATGCACTAGCACCACACCCTGAACACCTAAATATCAACAGATTGATAACATATTGGCAACACAACAACACCAGTTAACACCAGAATAACACTAGGATAATACAATTTTGGGAGTTTATTTCAGATTAATACCAGTCCTTTTTAGGAATTATTTAGGAGTTATTGTTGAGTTCATAGTTGGGTTTATTTTTGTTTCGGTTATTTTGAGGTTATTATGAGGAACATAGCGCGTTATTCTCACATTATTTAATAGTTACAAGGGAATTCTTTTATTTATGTTTCACCACACCCTGAACACCTAAATATCAATATCACAAAATAATCCATAAACAACCAATAATTACTTGGGAATTCTCTTATTTCTGTTTTGACTTTATTATTAGGTTACCCTAGCTTTATAGTTGGGAAAATGTGCTATATTTAGGCGGTAGTCTAAACCGATTCTCGATTATATTGAGGTTATTCTAGGGATATAATGAGTTATTCTCGAGTTATTTAACATTTATTTAAGATAAATAATCAAAAAATAACTGGCAGTTAAGATTCTAAATCTATTTTTAGTAATTTTGAGGCTATTCTTTGTAAATAGTGGCTTATTCTCAGGTTATTTGGGATTTATTAAAAAAAAACCTGACAATAACCCCAAACTAATCCGGATATAACTCAATAGATACAAATTCTTTTCTATCAGTTTAAGGTTTTTTATTAAGTTATTCTGGGTTTATAGATGGGTTATTTTGCTATAATTATATGGTAGCCTAAACCTATTTTCGATTATTTTGCAGTTATTTTGGGAATATATTGGGTTATTCTCAGTTTTTTTAGTATTTATTCAAAATAAACCAATAATAATATGGAGATAACCTGATAGTTAGGATTTCTTTTATTTCAGTTTGGGTTTATCTTTAGGTTATTCTGGGTTTGAAATTGGGTTATTCTGCCATAGTTAGACGATAGTCAAAAGCCATATTCAGATGATAGTCAAAATCTTACATAATCCGGAAATAACCAAAAAAAAAGAAAAAATTGTAACTAACATGAAGTTAGCTACGTAATATGTACATAACCTAACAAATAACACAACGAATGATAACATTTCGAGGAAGTAAGCTCACCTTCGTCCCAAAGATGTTGCCACTATTCTCGTAACCTGTTATTTCTTCCTTGACATATGTTGACCTCACTTTTTATTGATGTCCAGTCTTTCTTCCTTAGAAGCCTAGGATCAAGCTATAAGACTTTCCTGTTGACTATTCTAGAAGACTAGTAATGAAACTCTACCCTATTAAAAATTCTAAACACTTCTTTACTTTTCTTGAAGTTCCACATGTTTGGTTTTGACCTCTAGTACTTAGTATGATGAAAATAGCATGGGGGGAGCTAAAAAGAGTCCTCGTAGGATTGTTTGGCCTTAGGGTTAGCCTAGGCTGGTGTGGTCTTGGTTAGTCTTGTACATAGACACTTGAACCCCTCACTTTCACTCACAACCTAAAATCCTAAACTAAGCATGCTTAGCTTGATTCTCCTAATCTTTTGGAGACTCATGTGGGTGGTCCCTGATGCAGGTGGATTTAGTGTTTTATTTTTGCAAATATTTTTTAATATTACAAGATGCAGAAGGCAGATACAATAGTAAATATGAAATTTAATCCAAACAAAAATAACTTTAGTGAAAACAGTTTTATCTTTTTAAAAATATTTAAACTGCCAAATCCTCTAAAAATAACGCAAGTATACGTATCGCTCAAGCAATAAAGAGCTCTAATGGAGTCTTAGATATCGATCCCACAGGGAAGATGAAAATGCTTATAGGTAAATTCTTATGATTATAATGTAAAATACAATTTAAACTACAAAAGTGAAGTACGAAATTTGAATCTAGAGTAAACTAGTGAATGCTAAATAAAATGCAGTTAAAAGACTAAGTTAATTAAACTAATTGCTAAAATTTCCAACTTACAAAAACTAAACAAAGTTTTTGTGATGAAGAATTCAAATTTAAGAAAACATCCTTCTCCTTTACAATGAGTATATAGATTGTGAAGAAATTAAAATCATTTAAAAAAAAAATATTAATTGTTTTGTGTTAAATAGGGGAAATTTTATTCTTTACCCTCTTCAAAGTGCATAAAGAACATTGACTAATGCATAGTTTATTCCCTCATTCCATGGTTAGGTTGGGAGGATAACGACCGCCACAATAGAGCTCCCACTATTCTCCACCTAAGGGCTAATAATCTCGCATTATTTTCCAATCAACATGACCAAATTAGGGATTTTAATCTATCACTTTAAAATCTCTAATTCTGCAACCAATAAAGTATATTTACCTATTTATTTGCACTCAATCCCATGGATAATATTCTTTCTCATGGAATCAAATGTGAGTCTCACTATGTTGTAGAAATCATAGCCCTTTTGGAACATATGTTTCTCAACACATTTTAACATTTCAATTGGCTAGATCGAAAAGTAAATGAAGATTGGAGTTTAAGTCATCACAATTTTTTGACATTTAAAATCGTATAAAACAAAATCAATTCTTCACAAAACCATATCTCAGTGTAGGGAGAATGATAAAGAAGAATACTCAGAATTCATGAGAAGGATACGACAAAACAAGGATTTCATATATAAAAATAAGTTTACAAAACAAAGAAATAAGAGAACACAACTTATCTCACAATCCTTCTCAAGAAAATCCATAGAATTTCTCTTCAAAAACTTTCATTCTTTACAAGCACTTTGAATTCTCTCTTAGAAAAGTAATGAAAAAGAAATCTCCTACCTTCTCTCTCCTCTTACATTCCTTGAAGAAAATCTCCAAGCCCTTGACTTTCTCTCTCTCTCTTGCCTTCTTTGAGAATCCCTCACACACCTCCTCTTCAAGCCCTAGACTTCCCTCTCTTTTAGTAAAGGCTGTCTCTCTCCAAAAAGAATTCAAAATTCCCTCAAAAAATTCTATCTAAAAGTCAACCCTCTTGAATTCAAAAGACATGTATATTGATTTAATAGACATATCCCTTCATTAAAGAACCTTCCAAAGTGTCTAAATGCATTGAATAACTCCATAGGGTGTTTAGAACAAGTGTCCCTTTCAAAATTCACGCAAAATTTGACTTGAACTGCCTTAATCCTCAAAAGTTGTCTATAGCGCCTCAAGCATTGGTTTTGGCACTTCAGGCCCCATCCTGCTTAAGACCGTGTTGTTCTTGGTTTGGCGCTTCAGGCTCCAATTCTGGCGCTGCAAGCACTAGCTCTCTGTCAAATGGCACTTCAGGCGGCAATTTGGCTCTTCAGGCGTCAGCTCTTTGTAAAATGACACTTCAGGTGCCAATTTTGGTGCTTCATGCACCAGAATCTCAAAATTTGCTGTTTTGGCTTCAAATTTTGTTCTTTTTGCTACTTTTGCTCAAAATGCCTAAAATTGATATACTTGCAACAACAACATAAAAATACCATTCTTTAAAGTGCAATATCAACTAAAATAAACATAAAATGTATACTTAAAACAACATATTATTTTGGTGTATCAAAATCCCCCAAAGTTAAATATTACTTGTCCTCAAGGGACACTTTTACTACATAAAACATATGACTCAGGATAGAGATTACCTTATAACTTCTATACTTAAGAATTGACCTTTATTATTAAAAACTTTTACCTAAATTTACCATAATATTTACAAACATAAGTATAGTCATTTAAAGTTAAATCTTAATATCCGAGGTCATGTTAAATTAATTTTAAAAATATAGTTAATTGAGGACAAATAAAATTTTGTTTACTTCTTTTTAAGAGAAAATTTTCTTTTACCCAAACTTAAATTTTAAGTAATTTAAAAATATTTAGCACAAAATTTAGTAGGTGAAATAAGACAGTAAATGTATGAAAATAAAAACTAACCTTTAGAGAATTTCTGAGTATGAAATGGGCTCTGTCATACTGTAGGTACTAACTTTAAAAATACATACAAGCTTTAAAGCATTAAATGAAACATAATATACTATAAAGGATTTATAGAAAATTAAAAATAGAAACAAAAACTGAAAAACACTAAAATTACAGAAAAAGTAAAAATCTATTGTTACTATAACAATGTAGGTCCACATCACAAAATGAAAGTTTTTACTACATCAGTTCTAAAAGGCAACAAACAAAAACTAATCAAAATAATAAACAAACATCAAACAAACTAACTCCTAAGTTATCAATCATCATTTCTTTCCTCCTCCTCATCAACATCTTCTTCTTCATCTTCATCATGATCTGGAGCATAAGGAGTGAAGCCGGGGCAAGTTGGAAATTCTACAGTGTATTCATCCCTAAGATATCTAACCATAACTTCCTGGTAGGCTATATCATGCTGAACTCTCCTCTGCATATACTCATCATTATAAGTATTTCTTGCTTCAATTTTTCCAATCCGAGTCTGCATATTCACTATATCCATTTGTTGAATCATAAGTTGTTTTATAATATTTTCAAGTGAAGTAGAGCGAGAAGTATATGCCTATGCTGCTGATGTAGAGGGTCTATCACCACCTCCACTCCTAGACTTAACAAATGATTCAAATCTCTAAACCGTATGCTTTCCAATAGGATTTTGTGGATGCAGCTTTTCCTCATTTCTATGGGATTCTACTCCTGATTGCTCACATAAAGTGAAAACTAGGGCAACGTAACCCAAACCACTAGCTGTAGCACTATTAACTATACTTTGAGCATGTTGAACTATAAGAGCACCAACATTTATTGCCTTCCTTTTCTGAATGCAAAAGTTTAGCATAACTCTATCCTTCATTACTTCGCTCAGATGATTTGTTGGTAGTAATTTAGCAGAGATGAAGCAATGTCATACCTTTGACTGATAAGTCATCATGGAAGTGGATTAGTAACTTTCTTGTTATTCTTAACTTTCCATTCTCCTCTGTCATCAATCAAAAAGGCAATCACTTCATCTAGTGATGAATCAACCATCACAAATGAAGAATAAGGACAGTGAAATACATTCCTCAGTCCATAAAAAGCATTTATTCTCTCTCCATAAAACTCAACTTGCTTACCTCTCACTAGGATGTGATCATCAGTAGTGAACTGTAAGTTGGCATAAAACTCCTAGATCATAGGTACAATAGCTACTGCAGTGAAGTAGCAAAACCTCTCCCAATTTCTGGCAACGATCGACCTCTCGATCTCGCCACCCGGGTTAGCAAATGCTCTTCCCTTGATCAATTTTCTTGATTCAATTTGAGTATTGTAATAGTGTTGGGCTTTGTAATTGATGAATCTCCTCGCATCAAAACCTCCTGCCGAATTTCCCCTCTTTACTCGTGGAGCCATTGGAATTTCTATGAAAATTCATATAAAATCCAAATAAATTACAAAATCAAAAACCCAACTCCATAATTAAGATTATTTGGTAAGGAACTTTTCACCATCAGTTTTCTTCAAGCTTTTTCAGCAAAAATCCCAAAATTTGGATCTCCCATAATGTAGGAAAAATCCAAGGTGAAAATAAAAAATTTTAGGTTAAAGTGAAGCTCTTGCCAAGAGAAGATGAAATTTAACATCTTTGACCTTCAAAATTTTCTTAAATGTGGACAATGTGAAGCCCTGAGTCAGAGTTTAGAGGTAGGAGATGACCCAAACAGTAAAAAATAGAGTTTTACAGGGTAATTTCACAGTTTTTAAGTGAACAGAGTGTTTTTCAGGAATTTGGCGCCTAAAGAGCCAACACCTAATTTTTTAAGATTTCATTTTCTAAGGAAATCGGCTGCGTACTGCTTTACATAAACCTCTAATTAACTCAAATAAACATTTATACTCATAATTAAACACTATTCTAACACCAAATTTTCACAAACAACACAAAGCTCAGTTTTATATATAAAATATGCGCTATTACAAATTGACAATTTTCAAGCCAACAAACATCTAATTCAGTGTCCAAAGTAAACCAAACATCCTAAAACTTAAATATAAATGTTGAAATACCAAACACAAACATAAATAGAGATCAATAATGAAAGTAAATGCAATCCAACACAACATAATAACTTAAACAAGCAATACTAGACAAAACGTCCTGTGCATAAAGTAAGTTCAAACATCTTCTTTGCTCTCATCCTCTTAGATATCTCCCATGGATTGGTAGTGCACGTACAAGTTGTAGAAAGGTCGATAAGGAAATTAATAAGTTGAGTCATCCTCAATCCAATCACTGGAAAAGATGGATGGAGTACGGTTTGGAGCAAATCGTCCTAAAAAATATTGAATCAAATCTAGAATGCATCAAAACAAGCCTCCGTTCAGAATCTTCAGTTTGTCAAACTCGAGATGAAGATTTCACCATAAGAGCCATCATCGTCAAAGACAAAGAAAAAGAAGAACACTAACACAAAGATTGATAGCATGAAGGGTAGGATAGGGGCTACCTTTGCTAGATTAGTTGTCTCAGATTCGGGGAAGAAAATCCTCGAACCCCTGACATTGTATGATTATCTTTTTGCCCCTCCGGGGTCTTATAAATATAATGATCATGATTTCGGCTACGTTTTTACATTTTCTTGTGATGATGCAATCGATTATGACCAATCTAACTTCGATCTTGATTCTGAAAATGATCCTCAAATTGTACTTTAGTCCAGCGAATTCATTAACAAAATCAAAGAAGACATCAACGATAACAGCTACGACAGCACCGGGAGTGAGGAGCCAATCCTTGAGCACCACAGTACATCTCTTGCCATCAACTTACGTATTTCCGACAAAGAAGAAACACCAGAAAATTTAATAAAGGTACCTCAAGAAGAAGAAATTACAAAAATAAACTTAAGCAGCAGGAAAGTGTTACCCCGAGAACAGCTCCAGTTGATAAAGGAAAACAAATAGTAACTCGAGAAGAATTGCCTCCACCTCCACCAGTGGAAGAACCACACAACTAAGAGAAAATCAGAGGACCACACAAAGTGGATTACAATGTGCTAGCTCATCTTAGGAAGTTACCGGTGCAATCAGACATCTATGACGCTCTAATAATATCAAAGGAGAAGAGAGGGTGTCTGGTTACAACATTGCTCGACCAAGAGATTTGCTTAGCTCAGTTGGCCAGCACATCCTCAGATGAAGTTTGCTCATTAAAAGAACAACCTGGGGTGACCATCACAGATGAAGATTTGCTGCTCGGTACCGTCGACCACAACTGACCACTCTACATCTCCGTCAACATCGACAGATTTGTGTTGTCCAAAGTTTTAGTAGATCCCGAAGCATCACTCAACTTGATGAGTCTATGAACATTGACCTATTTGGACGTTGAAGCTCATGAGCTTACGACCGATAAAATGATGTTAAGAGGATTCAACCAAAATGGAGAAAGAGCCCTTAGATTGATTACACTATTTATGAGGGTTGGAGAGCTAGCAACAACCGCCAAGTTTCATATCATCGACGCTGAGGCTGAGGCCTCTTTCAACGCTCTACTGGGTCGACCGTTGATTCATTAGCACAACATGGTTCCATCATCTCTACACTAGTGCATCAAGTCCTACAAAGAAGGACAAGAACATTGCATTAAAGGAGATCTACAACCATTTTCAGTTCATGAAGTTGACATTCATGAAGATACTGCCTACTACATGCCACTAAAGAAAACTGGCTTCTCTCCATAAATTACAACAAGCAAAAGTAAAGATCCAGAAGAAGTATAATGGCATGGCCATTAAACTCTGCTTCAGCGAGCTTCTACTACTCACTTACAACACTCCTAAAAGCTTAAACTACTACATCTATGTATTTTTTATAGATTGTTTTTCAAATTTTCACCATGAATAGTGATTTTCTGGTATATCGATAATGCGCTCAAAATAAATGGTGAAAATAAAAAAATTTTACATAGAAGTGAAAATCTTACTTCAAGGATATCAAATTTAGCAATTCTTTATCCAAATCACCAAAAAATCTTTAAAAATAGGGTGTGCCCTAACTTCAAAACCACGAACTCTAGAGGAAGGGGACTAAGTCGAGGCAAGAAAATGGTGTTTTTCAGACTGATTTGTCACTTTAAACAGTTCACGAACCGATTTACGTGAATCAGCACTTAGGCGCCCGCCTCTCAATTTAGGCATCGCTTAAGCTTGGGGTCTTGGCGCTTAGGCGCCAGTGCAAAAATTTTGATTTTTTTTGTTTTAAGTAAAATGCACTTCTAGCCTAAGTCAACAAACCCTACAAGTTCTCATAACTCTTCAATAACTATTTTCTTCTCTTTTAACCCTCATCTTTCTCAAGATTCACCAATCTTAACTAATTTGACTCAATGGTAAATAACAAAAAATTTCACACAAATAAACACTTACATTCATTCACAAAAAATTACAAACATTTTTAATACATAAATTCTCAATCCAAATAGTCTTGGATGAGAAAATTCCTTACAAAAGCACTAGACAATCTTAACATTAAAAACATATTAAACACACATAACATTAACAAATAAACACTAAGCACACAAACAATAACAATAAACTCAATTCCACTCTCTGTTTGGTGGAACAAATCCAGGCCTATCATTAGTCTCTCCTTCCGTATTTGGAAAGTAAATATGATAAAACGGACAGTGATTAATAACTCTGCTTGAATCTTTTTCAATCAATTTATTCTTCAAATACATAACCTTGTCCGCTTCTTCTATAAAACTAGTATGACTAAACTGTATCTTAAGTTGCCATCCCATATGACCCAGATGTGCGTTAACTTCCATCACTTTTATTTCAATTGAAGCCACGTCAGCCTCAATTTTAGTGATTTTCTCTGTTATTCCTTTAATACTAACAGGTAAGAAACTGTTGTATAATTCTTGCGCACTTTGAATAATGAACTTCATTCTCATTACTTCCTCCTTTGTCTTCAGATCACTCTCCCAATATGACATCTTTCCAAAATATCTCCCTTCTTACTTAGAATTTAGAGGTAAATGGAAGTGTGTTGAGACTTCTCCTCATACCCTTCTATTTATAGGCTTTAAACCCCCTTAAAACTCCTAGGCACGTTCTATAATTTCTATCCCACGTTAAAGCTAACCAAATCACGGTTAAAATTTTTAAAAACTAAAATTTACCCATGTTCTTAACTACCGTGCTTAAGCGCCGAATATTAACTCTTAAACGCCAGTGCTCAATTTAGCATAGATCAAGTTAACATCCAAATACTCATTTTGACAAGTCTAAGTCATCTTTTAAGGTCTTAGAATAATCATTAAATCATTATATAGTAAAAAAATACAAAAAAAAAACCCATAAATCAAACACTACAACATAACATTCAAAACAAACACACAAGTAACTATAGGTTTCCTCCCACAGAGCACTTGGTTTTATGTCGTCAGCCTGACGTAACCAGTGCTTATTCTAGTTGACCCAACAATGTAAGATCATTTAGTTTAAGTTGGTCACCTGAAAAAGTAAGGTTTTAGCATGTTACCATTCACTTTAAATATTTTATCAGTATTAGGATCTTTAATATCGACAACTCCATAGGGATAAACTTTCATCACAACAAATAAGTCCATCCACATGGACTTAAGTTTGCCTGTACATACTCTTAACCTTACATTATAAAGCAAAATTTGTTGCTCTAGCTCAAAACTTTTAGTAAGAATCCTTCGATTATGTCACATCTTCATTTTTCTTTATAAACCCTAACATTTTCATAAGATTCATTCCTTATCTCTTTAAACTCATTTAATTGCAATAGTCTTTTCTCACCAGAATCCTTTAAATTGTAATTAAATTCTTTAATAGCCCAATATGCTTTATGCACAAGTTCAATTGGTAAATGACAAGCTTTCCCAAATATTAGCCTATTTGGGGACATTCCTATAGGAGATCTATATGTAGTCCTATAAGCCCATAAAGCATAGTCAAGTTTGACTGACCAATCCATTTTGGTTGGATTCACAGTTTTTTCCAATAATCTTTTAATTTTACGATTGGATAGTTGAGCTAAACCACTTGCGTGAGGAAGATAAGCAGTAACAATTCTATGGTTAATTTGACATTTATTTAATAATTTCTCCATCTTTGCATTTCTAAAATGATGTCCCCCATCAGTTATGGTCACTCTCGGGATCCCAAATCTATAAAATATGTTTATTTTTAAAAACTTCGCAACACTTTGAGCATCAGATCGAGGTAAAATAATAGCTTCTATCCATTTGGATACATAATCTACTACCAAAAATATATATAAATTTCTGAAAGTTGGTATAAATGGTCCCATGAAATCTAATCCCCAAACATAAAATATCTCAACTTCTAACACATAATTGAGGGGCATCTCATTTGTCCTAGAAATATTGCCTACTCGTTGACATCACTCACAAGTTTTGATAAAGCATTAACATATCTAAAGATTATAGGCCAATAAAATACAGATTTTTAAATTTTATATGTTGTTTTATTAACACCAAAATGTCCCCCAAAATCAAAATTATGACATTATTGGATAATTTCATAAGTTGCTTCTAATGACAGACATTTTCGAATAATAAGATCCTTTTCCTGTTCATACAAAAATGGGTAATCCCAAAATAAGTCTTAGCTTCAGATATAAATTTTGTCTTCTATTAGTATGTTATTCTATAGGATATAATACCACTAAAAATGAAATTCATAATGTCGGCATACCATGGAACACGCCACTCATTAATATTAAATAATTCGTCACCTGGAAAATGTTCATTAATCTCTTTTTCAAAGTAGTGATTTTTTTAATTCAAGACTGGACAAATGATCAATAATTTGATTATCAGCTCCCTTCTTATCTACTATTTCTAAATCAAATTCTTGCAATAGAAGAATCCATCTTATCAATCTTCTTTTTCATTAATTACTTAATAGCAAAATGATCTGTATGCACTATACATTTAATTCCAATTAAGTATGATCAAAATTTATCAATAGCAAATACTAATTCTAATAACTCTTTCTCAATTGTGGTATAATTAATTTGAGCTTCATTAAGAGTTCTACTAACATAATAGATAACCTTAAAAATCTTATCATGCTTTTGCCCTAAACCAGCTCCAACAGCATAATCACTAGCATCACACATTAATTCAAAAGGTTTTTCCCAATCTGATGAAATAATAGTTGGTACATTGAATAATTTCTCTTTTAATAATTTAAAAGCTTTTAGGCACACTTTATCAAAATTAGAAATTATATTTTTTTCAAGTAAATGGCATAGAGGCTTAGCGATTTTTGAAAAATCTTAATATAACACCTGTAGAATCTAGCATGTTCTAAATAACTCATAATTTTCTTCACCCTTGTTGCGTGAGGTAAATTAGTGAGTACTTAAATTTTTGTAGGGTCTACTTCCATACCGTTTTCTGAAATTTGATGTCCTAAAACTATTCCTTCTGCTACCATAAATTGACATTTTTTCCAGTTAAGGATCAAATTTATTTCTTCACAGCGCTTAAGAACTTTTGATAGATGTTCTAAATATGATTCAAATGAAGCTCCAAACACTGAAAAATCATCCATAAAAACTTCAATCCCTTTCTCAAGTAAATCACAAAAAATTGTCATCATGCATCTTTGAAATGTAGCATGTGCATTACATAAACATAAGGGTATTCTTATAAAAAACAAATGTACCATAAGGACTAGTAAAATTTATTTTTTTCTGATCCTAAAGAGCTATTTGTATTTGGTGATAACGAGCATATCCATCCAGAAAAAAAAAAATATTTATGCCCAGCTAGTCTATCTAACATTTGATCTAGAAAGCGTAGTGGAAAATGTTCTTTCCTTGTGGCGAGAATTAATTTTCTATAATCAATGGATATTCTCCATCCTATGACTTATCTTGTTGTTATTAACTCATTATGCTCATTCATAGTCATAGTAACTCCTTTCTTAGGAATGCAGTGAATCAGACTAACCCATGCACTATCTGAACTAGGGTAGATAATTCCAGTATCCAACCACTTTAAAATTTATTTCTTAACAACTTCCTTCATAATAGGATATAATCTTCCTTGAGGATCAGCTCTGGGTTTGCAGTTCTCTTCTATATGAATTCTATGCATATAAATTGAAGGACTGATTCCTTTTATATGAGCAATTGTCCATCCAAAGGCTTTCTTGTAACTCTTCAAAGTTTTCATTATACTCATTTCTTCTTCCAACGTTAATTTTGAGGAAATTATAACAAGTAATGTTGAGGAATCACCTAAAAAGGGATAATTCAAATGTTCAGGAAGTAACTTCAATTCAAGCTCGGGAGGTTTTTCAGTTGATGGACAAAAATATGTATCTTTTTCTATCGTGTCCAAAACTTAAAAACTTTCTCAAATATAATTTGAATCTTTCTTATAAATATCTTTCAATTGATTCAATTCCTCTTCTTTTACGTGTTCCAATTCTTTCATTTCATATTTCTCTTCATAAGTTGTTTTGAAATGGCATTCACTTACATATCTTATCACATGCATTCTATAATATTCATGATTTTTACCTTTTGCAGGGTATTTCATTGATTTAGAAATATTAAATGTAACTGTCTGATAATATCACACATCTATCATTACTCTTCCTGTAGCTATGAATGTTCTCCCCAAAATGATTGGTATTGATGCACCCAAAATATATGCATTTTTTGAGGTATATTTTATACTAATCCTTGGTGATATTGCACTTTAAATGAAGATATTTTTCATGTTTTTTTTCAGGTTGATGATTTTTAGTACTTGGAGCAAAAAGGATGGAATTTGACTACAAAATTGTGTTTTGGAGAGAAATACACAGCGTCGATGACGCCAGCATGGACACCGATGATGCCATTTAATAGAGAGCATAAATTTAATTTGGGCCATGGGCACCGACAAAACCATCGTGGGTGCCGACAATGCTGAAGTTGGTATAGGGAGAAAATCTAGAAGATTCAGCAAATTTGAATGCTTTTTGAAGAGTTGTTTGATACACCTCTTAGAAAACTGACATTATGCTCTATTTAGAGCAGAAATTGATAAAAAAAAGGAGAGCTAGTGTGTCATTGAGTTTCCTTTAGTGTTTCATTGTGTGTATTGTGTAGTGTCGTGAGTCTAAGTTTGATTTCTCCTAAGAGTTGTTGGAGAGGGAGAGAAGTGAGAGATTTATTCTTCCTTATATTTTCTCAGAGAGAATCCATAGTCTTGTAAAGGGGGAAAGAGTCTAGAGGAGTTACAAGAGATTTGCTTTGAGAAAGAGTTAAAGATAACTGATGTTTGTTTGTTATTTTTGTATAAAATTTCTTTTATTTATGAAATTCATATTTTGTAGTATCTTTCTCATGAGTTATGAGCAGTTGTTTTTGTCTTTCTCCCTACTTTGAGATATAGTGAAATGAAGAGATAATTTAGATGTGCAATTTGTGATGATTTTTTCCTCCGTTCTTAATTTACTTTTCAATTTGGCCAATTAAAATGTTAGCATCTATTGTGAAAAATACTATTCTGAAAACGGAGTATGAGTTTCATAACAAAGTGAGAATCACATTCGATTCCATGAAGGAGTGTTTCATTCATGGAATTGGGTGCAAACAAATAGAGGAATATATTTTACTGGGCAAAGAATTGGAGATTCTAGGGTGACACATTAAATCCCCAATTTGGTATTAGTGTTTAATAACTAAAGTGAGAGTTAGCCTTTACGGGAAGAGAAGTGGGAGCTTTTGAGTGAGAGACAATATCCTCCCAGCTCAACCATGGATTTATAGACTAAACCTAAGATTAACCAACGATTCTCTATAACACTTGACTGAGGGTAGAGAATTAAAATTTCTCTAATTTGGCACAAGACAAATTAAAACCATATATCTCTCTCATTTAACCAAAAACTCGTTGTAGTGGGAAAGATGCATTCTCATATTTGATAACTTCGTCACAAAAATATAGTTTGGTAGTTATTGCTTAGCTTTGCTTTACAGTTTCATTTGTAGTTGGTAATTTAGTTCTGTTAGTATCCTAAACATTTAAAATTTAGCATAGTAGTTTTTCTTTTTCATTGTGAATTTTCTGATTTAAATTTCCATTATGAATTTATACATTCCTCGTGGGATCAATATTTGGAGCTTAATCAGAAAGTCATGTATTACTTGATAATGATACGTATAGTTGCGTAGAATCCAAACATAAATTTCTTCAATTTCTTATTCTTAAAAAACAAATCAAATTTTTGGCATCGTTTTAAAGTAGATTCAACTTTATTAATTTTACACATCTATAATTTCGGGACCATTATTTCCTTATCTTCCTCCATATATAGCACAATAAAATCAACAAGAAAGATAAATTGATCCACTTTCACTAAGACAACTTCTATAACTCCTTTAAGATATGTTATGGAACAATCTGCTAACTGCATAGTTACAATAGTAGGGGATATTTCTCATAATCCCAATCTTTTAAATATTGATAATGAAATAAGGTTTACATTTGCACCTAAATCACATAAAGCTTGTTGACCTCACTTTTGCTTGAGGTCTAGTCTTTCTCTTTAGTAGCCTAGGTTCTAGTCATAGGACTTTCCAATTGACTTTTCTTAGAAAACTAGAAAAGGCACCCTCACCATTATAAATTCTAAACTCTTCTTTACTCAACTTGAAGTTCCACATATTGGTCCTAACCTCTAGCACTTAGTAGGTAAGGTCATTATGGGGAAGCTCAAGGAGAGTTCCTATAGGGCTATTTGACCTTAGGGTTGACCCTGGATGTTGTTCTAGAGCTAAGACATTTACTTCACTCACAATCACTCACTACTCTAAACCCATAATTTCTTGACTTTGGTCCCTTGAGCCTTTGGGAAACTCATGCAGATGGTCCCCTAAGCCTACTAGCCCTAGGCTAGGGTTTTACTAAGACCAGTACATAGAAGACCCAAATGGGGTTTTCATTGGTCCATGACTTACTTTTGGTAGTTACTTCCCCAATTTTTCCCAAAGTACTTAGCTTGGCCTTTTGTCCCTAAACCTACCCAAATTACCTAAGTACACTTGAAAAGCTAAAATTGGTTAAACTTCCCAAATTTATCCAAAATGCCAAAACTTGTTCTAAAAATTATTTCAAACCTTTTCAAGACACCAAAATTACCCAAAATCACAAAAAATTGCCAAATTACCAAAATGCCCCTAATGGGCCCAAAATTTAAAAAATTCTAAAAAATCTCAAAAATTCTCAAAGTATTCCAAATGTTTCTAATTTCATTTTTCTCAACTACCACATGACCCAATTTGGCCAATTTGACCATCATTGATCAAAACCCCCAAATTTGCCTTTAAAGTCCCAAATTTCCCCAAATTCAACTCAAATGTCCATCAATTTGATCCCAATCTCCCCAAATTTAAATCAAAAACTCAAATTCACCCTCAATGTGACCAAAATAAACCAAATTAAAGCTCAATTGGCCCATTCTTTGAGCCTAATTTTGATATAGGTCAAACCCCAAATTTTGGGCACATGACCTAATCTCACCAAATTGAAGCCATAGCCCCCTCAATTGACCATGGTTTATGTTGAAAACTCTTTATAACTTTAATACACATCAAAATTGACCATAAATTGGTCTTGTGGAAGTCTCAATTTTATTTAATTCCAACTTAAGTCCAAAATTCCAAAATTGCCCCAAATTGGCTATGTCCCCAAATTTCACCAAATTGATTGCCTTAATCCCGAAATTGGTACCCAATTCATGTTGAAAACTCTTCATGGAAATCCTATTGACCATTATCAACAATAAATTTGGACTTATCCCAGCCCAATCTAGACCCATGTCTAGCCCAACATGCCCAAATTGACCAAATCTCTAAAAGCCTTCAAATTGACCCTCCAATTGAACTCAAAACCCTTTTCATCCTTCACTAAAATTGTTCCTTACAATCACTTACACCAAATGAAAGATTTATTTGGATCAATTAACATGGCTAAACTAACCCAAACCCAATTTTTGGTCATTTGCACCCACTTGGACCCATGCACTATATGTAGCGTAACCACCATAAAGTTAGAAAATTAATGACTCTAGAGTCATTAGATGGACCCTAATACCGAGCCAAAACTCACCTAACCCAACCTAAGTGAGCCATGGACCAATGATCCCCTAAATTAATGGATTTGATTTCCATATTTTCCTAGGCTTAAAATATTTTTCCCAAAACTAAACCTCAACACATTAAATTTCTGCGACAGGTTCCCTAAGCTCCTAGCCACCTCCCCCTACCATGGTCGGCTGGTTTAGTAGCTGGACAAGCTAATACCAAGACACCTCCCCTTAAGTGTCACCCAAATAAAACCTAGAGGCCACCTCACCCAAATGAGATGTTGGAGCCTCTCTACCCTCCACCCAAGCACCACATTGCACCCCCTAATTAGCCATGACAACCACCCCTTAGCCATTTTTATAAATGATCACCTCCATAACCATGGAGAGAATGCTGAAATTTTCTTAGAGAGAGCCTCCCAAATCACTCATAGAGCTTCTTTGAGACCTCCTCTTCAACAGCAAAACACGTCTACACTAGCTAAACTAACTTCTTTCCTTAGAATTAAACAACCAAGCCATAAGATTTTGAGGTTATTTTCTTATGCAACATAAATCCTCACCTCATCTTTAGGCATTTGTATAGCTCTGCTGTACAATCTAAGCTCTAACTCATTTTAGGTTTCCGAGGTTGTCGTTCATCGCGACCAAATCCTCACATCTTCCAAGCTATTTGTGCTATTGCTTCACACAAATGAAAGCCCTAAATTAATAAAATTGGAAGATGAAACACCTAAATATTTCTCATCAAAACTGAAGCCAAACTATAGGATAGACTGAGAAGTTACCGAGGTTCTCCCCAGATCTATGACATCCCCTAATTCTTCCTCCTTTGGAGTATACAACAAAATGTTCCAAATTTAAACCAATCCCTTTTCACACCTCTTCATCTAATTTCGTTGAATAGTACTATCCTTTTGAAATCCTTGAAGATAATATTTCTTGATTTTAATCAAGAGTTTTCTTAGATGAATTTGGTTATCAAAGATGTAATTAACTATAGGGGCTTGCGCTTATAGGAAGCTTTTCTTGAACCCAGCTTAATATAAACCATATTTAATTCTTTATATTAAATAGGAGGAAATTGTTAGCAATTAAAATGGTTTTGTAGACCAAATAGACGCCATACATTTCTTAGTTTATTTGATTGAGCCTCATCCTCAAGTCTTATGTTTATCCTTTAGGATAGATATAGGGTTTGAGGTATAATGCTCTTTCATTCAAATTATGAAAAATATGGGGTTAGTTTGATTTCATAACTTTTTAAACTTAAATTTCCTTCCGAAGCGATCGACGAGATTTCGATTCCGGTGATCAACAGCTTCTTACGGGCAACTCCAACCAAAATAGTGCCGACAGCTTCTGGCGACTCCGTTGAGGAAGACCTTTTCTCTCCTTTTAAACAAAGAAAAATTATCTTCATACATAAATAGTGCATTCATGTCCCTTATGAACCAAAATTACCCTTCTTCTGTTGGCATGGTTTACCCATTTCTACTTTGGGAAAGTACGACAAACTCTTTTGACTTTAGGACTACCTGTTCAATAACATTTGAACAGAGGGTTTCAGGAGGACATTGAGGACTGTTTAAATCTTCATGTGGGGTCGGACCCCAATAGGTGGGTTGGTGGACTAAATTCCACTGGACATTATGTATTACTAAATGGGCCCCGCACTGGGTCTTAAACACTTCACATCTCCCTCCCAAATCTAATTTGCTATTTTGCAAATTAAATCAAATTATGTTGTGCTGCACGCATTTTAAGATTTTCTTATATTAATTAAAATTTTCTACTTTCAAATTACCTTTTTACTAAAAATTTTAAAATCCCCACAAACTAAGACTTACACGGTCTACAGACCAATATCTGTAAATTTTCAGTGCTTGCACTAAGATTACAAGGCTTTGGCCATATAGCTAACCCCAAAACTTTCTGTTTTAAAGCTGCTACAATGGCATACCCAACGCTGAAATTTTCCTGCAACTTGCCAACAAGCCATAAAGCCCGCAATGTTGCTCCCACCATTAAGTTCAGAGCTGGATTTGAAGACTTCGAGGTTATCATTGGGAAGGCTCCGTTCGTCGTGATGAAATTCACCGCTCCAAAAATTCAGGAGCCATCTTCTGAATTTGACCTAAACTGTCTTCAGAACTTCCCTTCCTATAAGAAAGCCAAGACCACTACCGTCGTGGCACCTATCAAGCCTGTTGTCCCCGCTGCTGCTAAGGGGAAAGAACTGATGATTATTGAAGTTCCGACTGAGGGATTCGCTATCCCGCCACCAGTATTCAAAATTGGATCAAGTTCAAGAACTGCACCACTAACCTGAACTCAAAAGAGAAACTACAACAGAAGGGTTCAGAGGGCTACGAAAGCCCAGACTCTTGAGGAAATACTTGTCAAGGAAAAGCCTCACCAAGAGAAGTTACGATTGCCGGAAGTATATCCACTTTTGCGGGGGATTAGTTCCATCCTTTGGATACCAATGGGTACAAAAGTATCCAGAAGATTGCCGCTGCATTACCATCACTTGGAAAAAAAGAAACATACTCCTTTCACCCGAGTTAGTTCAGTTTTTCAGAGGTTAACTGCCAAAGAAGGTTGTTCAACGACTAAACTACTTAAGTGAGTGGGACATGTAATATCCCCTTGCATGAAGAAGGAAATTTTAAAGGACGTCAGATCCACCAAATAATCTTAAAAGTTAACTGAGTCTTTGCCTACTCGTATTCCCATCTGGTACTGCTTGGGAAGCAGAGTCGATGCTGCTATTATCACCATAGATTCTACCACAACTAGGACCACAGGTCATCGGCCAGTTAAGTCAAGACAGGGCCTAAGAATCCTACTATTCACCCACTACAAGGATGTTCCTAAAACTCCAAAGTAAAAGATAAAGAGATTACCTGATACTGTAGCTGGTCTGCACCATGGGGAGCATACTCTTCCTCAAAATAACAATGTTGCTGTTAGGAAACTCTGTCTTGAGACATCGTTGTCAAAGAAAAAGGTATGGATACCCAAGTTTGTTGTACAAATACAGTACAGTAAGCCCGCAGAGGAAGATCATGGAATCAAGCCAGTGTTTGAAGTATCTGACATCATTGCAATAATTGCCAGTGAGATGAAAGAACAAGTAGAGGATGTCCAGAGGGTCCTCCAGATCTTAAGATGATTCAAGAATCAATAATTGAAGAAAAAGTTGAAAAGCTCAGAGTTGAGATTTTTGAGTTGGCTCGAGAACATGGAGTTTCCATCAATGATGATGATGAAAATTTTGACTACAACGATTACCTCGAAGAAAATTTCATGGATGTCCATGTTATCAAGAACAGGTCCGCTGCATCTACGCGCGATGCTAAACCTTCTACTGAAGAGAACGCCGTAGATGAGCTGCGCAGGGCTATCCTTTTAAGGGATGAGCAAGTCAACCTATTGGAGAAAAGGATAGAAGAGAAGGCCACCGCCATGACCGCTATGGCCACTATTCAAGAACAGTCACAAGCGCCGCAACTAGCATCTCCAAAAATGAACCAACCAGAAATGATACATATTACAGATGATAGAAGAGAGGTTGCCTCAAAAAATAGAGATGAGCAACCGCAGAAGGATTCTCCACTAGGTGCCATGCCAGAGAAAGAATTCAAACAGATGGTCGAGCAAGTTTGGGATGCCTTAGCCCAATATAAGGGTGGTGCATTGATTCTAAAAGACAGACCTTACCCAGAAGAGTTTGATGCCGCACCTTTTCCTAAGGGTTTTGTATTCCTAAGCTTCAAGATATTTGATGTGATCAGAAATACCAGACAACACCTAGCACACTTTCGAGCTAGTTGTGGCAATATAAGAAATAATGAAGCTTTACTCCATCAACAATTTGTCAGTAGCCTGTCAGAAGTTGCTTTTGATTGGTATGCCGATTTGCCGAACAGATTAGTTAAAACATTCATCGAGTTGGAACAATTATTTATAAAGAGATTCACCGGAGCACAACATCATGTTTCCATAGGAGAACTCATGATGGAGAAACAAAGGCCCAAGGAGACTTTAGTGGATTACATTTTGAGGTGGAGAAACCTTAGCATGAAGTGTGAACCTCAGCTACAGGAACATCATGTGATTGAGATCCTACTCAAAAGCATTCATGGGTCCATAGCTTTCATGCTTAAGGGACTCACCATCAAATCCTTCGAGAAGCTACTCAGTAAGGCTAGCAGTTTTTAGGAAGAAATCAAACACATGGATTCTCATAAGAAATGCAAAACAACCAGAGTGTTTGAAATGAAATCTAAAAAAGTCACAAGTGTTAATAAAGGAAACAACTGATTAAGATATATGTAGAAACTCCTCGTCAATCTTCATCACAGCAGAGTCCAAAAGAAAACAGTCAGTTTAACCCGCGATCGCCTCAGGGAGGATCATCTCAAAATAAAAGAATGTTTCAAGAAGAATGACAAAAAACGGTGCACTCTTTCAAAGATGAAGCTATATCTAAAATATTCAAAAGTCTGATGAAGAAGCACGAGTTTAAATTACCAGACCCAAAGAAAGCTGAAGAGGTCGATAAGAAGGACCAACCAAATTATTGCCCATGTCATAAATTACTAGGACATACAATAGAAGAATGTTTCATCTTTAAGGATTGGCTAGAGAAAAATCTCAAAGAAGGAAATATAATGATCCCAAAAGAGTATTTAAAAGAACTTAAAAAAGGTCCCATAAATATGGTTTCGACTGAGCCAATCTCTCTGATTGATACGTATCCTGGAAAAGATGGATGGAGTACAACTTGGAACAAACTTAAGAGGGTCTTAAACTAAATACAGAATTCATCAAAATAATCTTCTGCACATGCCAAAAAAGATGGATGGGATACAACTTGGAGCAAATCATCTAAGAAGATGTTAATTCAAATCCAGAACGCTTCAAAGCAAACTACTGCTCAGAGTTTTCAGCCTGCCAGACCCGAGATGAAACTTTCACCACAAGAGCCATCGCCATCAATGTCAAAGAAAAAGATGAACACTAACAAAAAGACTAATAACATGGGGGGTAGGATAGGGGCTGCCTCAGTTAGATTGGTTGTTTCGGATTCGTGAAAGAAAATCCTAGAACCCCTGACTTTGTATGATTATATTTTTACCTCTCTAGGGGCTGATGAATATAATGATCGTGATTTCGACTATATTTTAACTATTTCTAGTGATTACGTAATTGATTGTAACCAATCTAACTCTGATCTAGCTTCTCAAAATATTCCTCAAATTGTACTTGAGTCTGGTGAACTCGCTAACAATACAGAAGAAGACACCAATGATACTGCTTACAACACCACTGGGAGTGAGGAGCCAATCCTCAAACACCACGTCACCCCACTTGCCCTCAACTTAGATCTTTCTGACAAAGAAGAAACATCGAAAGAATCAATAATGATACTTTAATAAGAAGAAATTATGGAAAAAAAAACTTAAGATAAGGGAAAGTATTGCCCCCAAGGATAGCTCCTACAGACAAAGGAAAATACATAGTAACTCGAGAGGGACTACCTTCACCTCCACTAGTGGAAGAAACATATGACCAAGGAAAAATTGAAGGACCATACAAATTGGATTACAACACGCTATCTCATCTTAGGAAGTTGCCGGCTTGACTAAGCATTTACGACGCTCTGATCCTATCAAAGGAGACGAGAGAGTTTCTGGTTACAACATTGCTCGACCTAGAGATTTGCTTAGCTCAGTTGGCCAACACATCCTCAGATGAAGTTTGCTCATCGAAAGAACAGTCAAGGGTAACCTTCACAGATGAAGATTTTCTGCTTGGTACCACCGACCACATTCAACCACTCTACATCTCCGTCAACATCTGTAGATTCATATTATTCAGAGTTCTGGTAGATCCAGGAGCATCTCTCAACTTGATCAGGCTACAGACATTGGCCTATTTGGACATCAAAGCCCAAACACTTACGATTGATAAAATGATGCTAAGAGGATTTAACCAAAAATGAGAAAGAGCCCTTGGATCGATCACATTACTTATGAAGGTCAGAGAACTAACAACAACTGCTAAATTTCATATCATAGACGCTGAGACGTCCTTTAACGATCCACTTGGTCGACTGTGGATTCATGAGCATAACATGGTTCCGTCATCTCTACATCAGTGCATCAAATACTGCAAAGAAGGATAATAATACTGTATCAAAGGAGATCTACAACCGTTTTTAATTCATGAAGTCGACATTCATGAAGATGCTGCCTACTACGCACCACCAAAGAAAACTATCTTCTCGTGTAAGATTCAGACAAACAAAAATGATGATCAGAAAAATCACAAAAAAGAGGCCATTCAACTCCACTTCAATGATCTTCCGCCACCCTTCTACATCAAATTGGTGGAGGTTCTTTTGGTTCGCGCACCCAAGGTCGAGGCTGGGGACGTGGGCGAGGAAGAATCAATCTAATTGTTGAACGGACTAGGCCAACCATCAACATTGGTGCTGAAGATAGTTTTGAAGATGAAATAACGATGAAAAAATGGAAGAAACCTCAGTACAAGATATCCTTAGAAGATACAGAGAAAAGTGAATATGAAACAATGTATGATCAAATAAACCACTATGTGAATACTATGACATTTGCCCTGATCCTCCCTCAAAAGGTCGAGAGTTTAGAGGTCAAGGAAGTCCGTAGTGTTGGTTCAAAACCAATCAAATTTTACCGTGCTTCTACATTTACTAATCTTGAAAATCATGTAAATTTGGATGATGATCCTAACGAATTAATGGAATTGCCTTTTGGTTACTTTTCACCTTATGTAGAAAAGTTAATTCAACAAGGACATTTGCCAAAACAAATGCCAATAGGCAAACTACAACTTTTTAAAAAATTTTGGAGTGTTAAAAATCGAACTCCCAACTCAAAAGAGGGTCTTGAATTTGGTACAGTCGGACCAGTCAATGATTCAGGATTTTGCATGGTTGTTATTAGTAAATCAGAAGAGGATTGACTCGATGTAGAGGATGACTCTACTGATCAGCTAATAGAGGATGCTCTGCCAAAATTGGAGGAGGAAATCAAGTCAACTGTTGATGAGTTAAAGGAAACTAACCTCGGGACAAAAGAGCAACCCTGACCTACATTTATAAGCTCTCTACTCAAAGATGAAGAATCTTCAGAATTGATCAAATTGTTAATAGAATTCAAAGATTTCTTTGCCTGGAGTTATGATTAAATGCCAAGACTGTCAGCAGAAGTAGCAGTTCATAAACTTGGGGTGTATAAAGATATGACCCTAGTAAAACAAGCTCCCAGATGAATGCGCCTCAAAATAGAATAACAAGTCATAACCAAGGTGAAGAAATTAATAGACGCTAACTTTGTGCAGGAAGAGCAGTACCCCACATGGTTAGCTAACATTGTTCCAATTAAGAAGAAAAATAGACAAATACGTGTTTGCGTGGACTTCAGAGATCTAAAAAAGGCATGTCCGAAAGATGAGTTTCTACTACCAATAGCAGAAATGATGGTGAATATTGCTTCTACACATGAAATTTTCTCTTTCATGGATGGATCATTGGTGTACAACCAAATTAAGATGGCTCCTGAGGATGCAACACTTACAGCCTTCAGGACACCAATTGGAATTTTCTGTTACACAGTAATGCTGTTTGGGTTAAAGAACACTGGAGCTACATACCAACGTGCAATGACAAAGATTTTTGACAACCTCATTCATAATCAAGTGGAATGCTACATGGATGATTTGGTCATCAAAAGCAAACAAAAAATAGACCATTTGTATGATTTGAGGACCGTGTTCGAATGGTTACGATCATATGACCTAAAAATGAATCCCTTAAAGTGTGCCTTTGGCATTACCTCTGAAAAATTTCTAAGATTCGTTGTCCGTCATCAGGGAATCAAGATTGACCCGAGCAAGATTAAAGCCATCTTGGAAATGCCTCCCACCTAAACCTTGAAACTACTACATTTCTTCCAGGGGAAGTTGGCATATCTGAGATGTTTTATCTCCAATCTCTCAGGTAGGTGTCCACCCTTCTTAGCAATAATTAAAAAGGACGCCAAATTCATTTGGAAAGAGAAATGCCAGTGGGCCTTTGAGGATGTTAAAAATTATTTAATGACACCTCCTGTTTTGGTAGCCCATATCGCAGGGAAACCTTTCATGATTTATATCGTGGCCTTAGATGACTCTCTTGGAGCCCTCTTAGCATAAGTCAATGATGAGGGTAAAGAAAACATACTCTACTACTTAAGTCGTCGTCTAATACTGATGGAGATGAGGTATCCACCAATTAAGAAGCATTGTCTGCATTAACTTTTGCCACCCAAAAGCTTAGACATTACATGCTCTCTCATAAAATTACCCTAATCTCAAAAGTTAATCCGTTGCAATATTTGATGACACGACCAACACTCTTCAGACGTCTAACAAGATGGTTAATGATTTTATTGCAATTTGATATAACTTTTGTTCCCCTCCGCACTATCAAGGGAAAAATTCTAGCAGACTTTCTCGCTGCACACCCACTATCAGTTGGGTCCCCTCTCGATGACGAACTATCAAATGAACAAGTACTACAAATGGAATTCTCCATTGTAAAATGCTGGGAGATGTACTTTGACAGTGCTTCATCAGCCAAAAAAGACAAAGAATCAGACACAGTCATACCAGGCAAAGCAGCGATCAGTTTGATCTTTATCACGCCAGATAAAGGTATGTGAAGGTTCTCATACCACCTAAAAGAACCGTGCACCAACAACGAAGCAGAGTATGAAGATTTAGTCACTTGGTTGGAGTTAGCAATTTCAATGGACATAATAAATATTGCCATCTACAGCGACTCTCAACTTGTCATCCAGCAAGTCACCAGACAATACAAGATTTTGAAACCAAGACTAGCAAAATACCGCCGCTACACGATGAGGCTACTGAAGCAAATCCCCTATGTGGCTTTCTATCAAATTCCTCGGGGAGAAAATGATCATGCTGATGCACTAGAAAAACTCACTAAGGAGCTGGCGTGTCCCCTGGAGGATTCCATTGAAATCACAGTACAAGGAAGGCAAGTTTCGTCTTAAATTGACCTTGAAAATCTACACAAGCTCACAAAATAAGAAACAACAATTGCAGTTGCGGATATCAATGAAGATTGACACAAGCCTTTAATAGAATATTTGCATACTGGAAAGTTGCTGGAAGAGAAGTCTGAAGCACATCACATTACAAAAAGGGCTATGTCATATGCCTTGGTTGGTGGTGTCCTTTACAAAAGATCGTTCAACCAGATGTGGCTTCGATGCCTAAGCAGAGTCAAGGCACAAAATATCGTCAAAGAAGTACATGCTGGATTGTGTGGTGCTCACCAGTCAGGGCCAAAGATGAAGATTAAGATTAAAAGACTCGGATATTATTGGCCAGCAACGATGTCCGACTGCATGGAGACAGCAAAAAAATCTCACCAGTGCCAAGTGCATGGGGTGGTCTTGCACCAACCTCTGGATGTGCTACACTCAACTATTGCTTCATGGCCATTCAAGTGTTGAGGCACGAACATAATAGATCTGATAGAACCTCCATCTTCCAAGGGACACATATTTATTCTCGTCGCTACAGAATACTTCTCCAAATGGGCAGAGGTAGTACCACTACGAGAGTTTACAACACAACATGTCTTCCAATTCTTCAAAAGCCAAATTTTCTACCATTTTGATGTACCACACAAAGTAATCTCCAACAACGAGATGACATTCAAAAGTATAAAAATCAACAATTTTGTCAAATGACATTGGATAGATTGGAGATACTCTACAATTTACTATCCCTGAGCAAATGGATTGGCTGAGGCCTTCAACAAGACATTGGTACAGATTTTAAGGAAAACACTCGATGAAAATAAAAGAGATTGGCACAACAAATTTCTAGAAGCTTTGTGGGCCTATCGAATGACATTCAAGACTCCCACTCAGTGTACACCTTACATACTCGTGTATGGATCCAAAGCCGTACTGCCACTAGAAATTCAGACGCCGTCTCTCAGAGTCATAATCGCCAATCAACTTAGAACAGAGGGAAGTACAAAGCTCAGACTCAAAGAAATAGAGAATCTTGAAGGAAAATGACTTGAAGCACAACAAAATTTGGAGCTTTATCAGGCAAAGATGGTGCAAGCTCATGACAAATTCGTTCGCCCAAGGACATTTAAAGCTGGTGACCTCGTCCTCGTACTCAAAACGCCTATTCTTACATGCCGCAAGATAGGTAGAAATTTGAACCAACTTGGGAGGGACCATTTGTCATTGAAAAGGTCTACACAAGAGGAACCTACCAATTAGTAGATTTTCAGTGTGAAAGTCCCATGCTGCCAATCAACAAACGATAACTGAAAACATATTAAGCAACCTGATGCTGGTTGCTGCCGCTTGCTTTGAAAATTTGATCATTTTGGGGTTATCTATGTGGCCAAAAATCTGTGACCAGGTCCAAAAAATTTTTGTAATTAACCTCAATTTAATGAAGAATTTGGAAAATTACACACTACAGTTCTCTTTTCTACCTTTAAATTTAAATTCAATATTTTACTAAATTGAATAAAATAAATACATAAATAAATAACCTTATCACCAGAATAAATCAAAATTTTCTCTAACTAATAAAATGTTTTGTTTTGTTCTTGTTCATGCTAAGTTTCAGCTCACTGGTGTTTTTTTCTATTGCTTGCAGAAAAATGTCACGTCAGAAGTTGATCTTTGCCTTCAAGGATGGCTGGAACCTTGCGCTTAATGAGGAGATGGCACCACAACGTGACATTATTAACTTCGACATGGAGTTCAATGAAATTGACATGGGCTACGAAGGTCCTCTAATGGATGTAGTTAGTAGACAAGAAAAAGAGGGACTGCCTTCACTTTTGAGATTCAGAGCCAAAAGCAATCCGTCACTGAAAGGGAAAGAGGTGATAAGACAACGGGATCCCATGGAAGGAACCATCCATCTACCATCCATGATAGCCACTCCAACCGGAAACTTGGTTGCTGCGAACAACGATAGGATATCATTCGCTTCGCTACGGAGGACTCAACGGAGAAATGCCAACCGTCTTAAGCATAGAGCTCTCTTGAGAGAAGAAAAGAGACGTCAACAAGAAATTAAGAACCAACTTGTCCCCATTCTAGAGGGACACATCTATTAACCAGATATGAAGGAAACTTCTTCCAGCCTACCCACCATAGATGAGAAGCCTGAGTATGATCAAGAGCTAGAAGTACCCCGGCCTTTGATGACCTTTATGCGGGTTGCACTACTTGCAACGTTGAAATACCGCCACAAGCGTCAGTTACAGGAGCTTTTATCGAATGCTCGGACTGTAATGTCCTGCACTTGGACCATTTCAACACTCTTGAAGAATATGCCTCTAATGAAGAGCAATCTCAAACCAGCGATTGCCGAACGATATGAGCCACGGTATACTTAGCCATATGTTCCGATGGACGCCGAGTCATACATCCCGTTAGAGGTAACACTGACGCTAGTATGGATTCCTATCAACAATGAAAAGAGGGAATGTCTGCACCAGCCGCTCGTCCTCAGCACAACATAATATTATAAAATCATCAAAGTCAATAAAAGAAGCTTTGAGTTCTACAAAGAAGTCCGTGGAGAACTCGTCAATATACTGGAAGGACTAGAATTGTATACCAGGGTCTTTTCAGAAAAATATGAACAAAGCATTCTGGATTTTATCTTTGACTTAAGAGACAGAGGTCGAGCAAGCTTGCTCATGGAAAGAACCTAATCTGAGCCAAGGAAATGGGTGAGAGGAAAGGGAAGGATCACAATAAAATGCGGATGCTGCTACAATTTCATGTACCACAGGCTAGGAATTCCTCCCAGGATTCTCAGGTACGATCAAATGGATCTGCAGCCTTTGATGATCAGATGGATGATTAAACAAATGGTTTGATGGAACATATTGCCAGTCGACTGTATTCCAATAGTTGCATCATCATTATATATGATGAGGGAGCTACATATTTCCTCACATTTACTATCATGATTTTGTAAGACGCTTCTGCACAGTCTCATTCATGAGTGAAAGCAATATTCTCTTTAGGAAAGAAATTGATGTCATCAGCCCCGGAGAATTTAGAGGATCTGTCGAGATTCCCTTACCGGTTGGTTCAGTGCTCATTCTAAAAGGCAACGGTGCAGACGTTGCCAAGCACTGCATTCCCGGAGTACAATGTCGTAGGGTGTCTGTAACTTTCCGACGAATGGACAACAACAAAATACCGTTTAGATTTTAGCTGGATCCTGAACTCAAAGAACTGCAGCCGTATGAGCTATGAGAAGGTTGCACCTCTAGGTGCACGTGAAGGGAACTCTTGTCCTGGAATGTGGCTCAGAATGTCAGCTTGATCACGAGCTACGCAAGGGGACGTATATTTAGAGGGTTTCTCTTTCTTCTCTACTATATTACAGATATGATATGTATCATACATGATCAATCCATGATATGTACTCGATATGACACATTCCAGATGTACCTTCATGCAGTTTGTATATTGTACTCTTTTTGAGGCATTGGCTTACTTTTCATCTGTAACATTTTATTGACACAGATTAATGAAATTCCATCCAAAAAATTTGTCTGATTGTTCAATTTCCCTTCTCGGTGCGATGGATAAAAGCCATTGAACCATGCGTTGGTTCTCAACTACAATGAACGAAGAAAAAAACAACAAACATTTAATGATAAAAAAGAAACATTCAAATGAAAAAATGATGAAAAAATATAAATTATGATAAATTTAAATAAAAAATCTCTCTTTCGAAAAATCAACCCACTAAAATTAAAATAAAAAAAATGTATTTTTCAAAATTAAATGTGATAAAAACAACAAGAAAAGAAAATAAATCTATTGAGTGGATTCTCTAAATTTCAGAGTTTCTTACTCTTTGCTCGTGCAAAAGAACTATCTTTGTCTGCACTAATTCTCTTCACATCCCCGCGGAATTTCACATTCTGTATAAAAAAGAGCTCTCAAATTCTCACAAATCCTCTTCAACAATGTCGACCTTTACATACAACACATGTCTTTAAAATTAAACACTACAACTCTGTAGAATTCTCATTTTGAATCAGTCACTCCTTCTGATTCACCCCTTTCAAGGTCGGTCCTTACCTTCCGATGCTCTCTTTTTTTTTGTCCCTTACCTGTCAATTCTCATTTTAAATCAGTCATTACCTTTTGATTCACCCTTTTGAGGTTGGCCCTTATCTTCCGACGCTCTTTTTTTTTAGAATGACCCTTACCTGTCAATTCTCATTTTGAATCAGTCACTACCTTCTGATTCACCCTTTTGAGGTCGATTCTTACCTTCCGACGCTCTCTCTTTGANTGACCCTTACCTGTCAATTCTCATTTTGAATCAGTCACTACCTTCTGATTCACCCTTTTGAGGTCGATTCTTACCTTCCGACGCTCTCTCTTTGAGATTAACCCTTACATGTCAATTCTCATTTTGAATAAGTCACTACCTTCTGATTCACTCCTTTTGAGGTCGGTCCTTACCTTCTGACGCTTTCTTTTGAGATTGACCTTTACCTTCCAATTCTCATTTCGAATCAGTGACTACCTTCTGATTCACTCTTTCAAGGAAATTTCTTACCTTTCGACGCTTTCTTTTTTTGAGATTGACCCTTA
>NEWO01000337.1:653679-694772 GCA_003013225.1 Phalaenopsis aphrodite | reverse complement strand
TTTTTTTTTTAGATTGACCATTACCTGTCAATTATCATTTCAAATCAATCACTACCATCTGATTCACCCTTTCGAGGTCGGTCCTTACCTTTCGACGCTCTCTTTTTGAGATGACCCTTACCTGTAAATTCTCATTTCAAATCAGTCACTACCTTCTGATTCACCCCGTTTGAGGTAAGTCCTTACCTTTCAATGCTCTCTTTTGAGATTGACCCTTACCTATCAATTCTCATTTTTGAATCAGTCATTACTTTCTAATTCACCCATTTTAGTTTGGTCCTTACCTTCCGACTCTCTCTTTTTGAGATTGACCCTTACCTATCAATTCTCATTTCGAATCAGTCACTACTTCCTGATTCACCACTTTTGAGGTTAGTCCTTACCTTCCGACGCTCTCTTTTTAAGATTGACCATTACCTATCAACTCTCATTTTGAATCAGTCACTACCTTCTGATTCACCCCTTTTGAGATCAGTCCCTAGCCTCTGAAACTCTTTTATGATTGATCCTTAACTTTTAATCCTAATTCGGGAATCAGTTCCTAACTTCTGATTCTTCTCTTTTCATGAGCCATCCTTAACTCCCAACCATTTTCTAAAATTAACACATGAATTTCAAATCCCACCCTGGGGTTAGCACTTACACACTGACTCCCATCCTCTACAAATCCTTGAAACCTGATAACTCAAAATCCACTCTCCAATCCCCAATGAGAGTCCCTACTTCTTGACTTTGATCAAATATTCACCTGCTATATTCCCTAACAAAAGCAACTAGCACACACAATCCCACACTCCTTTTATATCTCTTGACTTAGAAGTTTGTATTGGTTTTGTTGAGCTCGTCGGTCAATACCAATACGCGCGGTGTGCTTGCCCAACACACCACACCTTTTGGAGGGGTCCATTTGTTGACCTCACTTTTGGTTGAGGTCTAGTCTTTCTCTTTAGTAGCCTAGGGTCTAGCCATAGAACTTTCCAATTGACCATTCATAGAAAACTAGAAAAGGTACCCTCACCATTAGAAATTCTAAATGCTTCTTTACTCAACTTGAAGTTCCACATATTGGTCCTAACCTCTAGTACTTACCTTCCGACGCTCTCTTTTTGAGAATAGTCAATAGGAATTTCATGTTGGGCCAAAATCTTCTTTTAAAGTTGTTGATGAGCTTTCCCAAATGTTGCCTAAGCATCCCTTCAAAATTTGGCCTTATCCAAAGCCTGACTGGGCATAACAGCCGACCTCGCCATCGGCGGCCTCGAGGGCACCGTCGGTGGACCATCTTAATGAATTAATTCTGGAGCCTCGAGAAAATCTCACCGTCGGTGGGGTCGATGGTGCCTTCAGTGTCTTAGTTCAATTATGCACATTTTGGTCATTTTCGCTCCAAATTCACTCCTTTTTGCATCTTTTTTCTCCAATGACCCTAATTCATCATTCCTGCAACAAAACATCGAAAATACATTTCTTTAAAGTGTAATATCATAAAAAACAGTATAAAATAGGTATAAAATTTTCAACATATTTTCCTCTGGTCAAAATCCCTCAAACTTAACTATTACTTGTCCTCAAGTAATTTTAGTACTATATAAAAGTTATGATCTACTGTAGTAAAGTTTTAATTGAAAAATACAATAAGTTTGATTTAAATAAATATCATAGTGAGATTTTCAGAAAAATTTCAGGTAATTGAATTAACTCTGTAGCCACAAGATTATCTAGTCATCAAGTTTAAGAGTTCTAGTCTTCTATTCATTTCAAGAATGACTATATGTTGCAATATTAAGTCACTTAGAATATTAAAAAGATAGGAACATCATGAGAACTCTACTAGTAAAAGATCTATTCCATAAATATAAGTTCAGGAATGTATTTAGGTTTTCCCTTTAGGTAGGTCCAGTGAAGCCAATTTTTTATTATGCATATCCTCAAGCTTCTCCCCACTTCCATAATTTTTTTTCTTTCTTTTCTCCTTTTCATTTGGATTGCTTTCAATCCTATATATATATTTTTCTTTTCAGGGATTATTTTCAATCCTTTTTTTTTCCTTTTTTAAGTGAGGATTACTATATCTGGATAGCCTTTAATGATTTTGAATTTCACTTTTCTTTCCCTAAATTTGAAACTCAAAGTATTCCTTTACCTTATAAATATTTCATAGTTTTTACATCATTGAGCCCCAATCTTTTCTTCTCAAATGAAATTCCAGATTTTTAATACTTCAAGATAAAGTTTCATTTACTTTAAATAGTTAACTATAATCTTATTCTCTTATACAAAAATTTCTTAAGTTACAAAATTAATTTTCATTACAAAAATATTTCTTTAAATCTATCATAATATTTAAATAGTTACAAAAATATAGTTACCTGAATTAAATTCACTACATAAAATCATAAAAATAATTTTTGAAAATATTGAAATAGAGGACATCTAATAATTAATCTTTTTCTTCCCTCCCCAAAACTTAAAGTTTTCAATATAAAATAATATAGGTGGAAAGAAAAAAACTATAAATATAAATCATACCTCAGTATTGTAGGCATTTTCATCATTATGAAATTTTTGCAGGTCTTCTCAAATTTTTACTTCACCTGGTTTGTAATATTAGAAGCTTTGTACACATATAAATCATTAGAGGAATTCTGGATAACGAAATTTTAAAATAAGTATAAAACTAAAACATTAAACAAGCACAACATTTCCTAATACAAACACAATACTAAACAATACAATTAAAATTAAAATGGAAAAATAAAAATCACATGACATTACAATCTACAATACTACTCAACATCTATTAAACTACACATGCAAATTCAACTATAACACTAACTTTATAAAAAAAATTAAAATTACCCAAGTACAACATAATAATAAAAATGAAAGTCCAACCACACAAACATCCATTTCTATTACAAAAAATTACAGAAATAAAAGTACAACTATAAGTACATCAATTCATTTAATATCAAAATCCCAAACTATGTCTTCATCGCCTTGATTAGCAGGTGGATCAAGATGATACTGAGTATATCAGAGGAACTCAGGGAAAGTAACATCAGGCTCACCTGTATAGTGTCGGGCCTGAGCTTCGTAATAAGCTACCTTAAAATTTGAATGCCTCTGAAGATACTCACTATCATAATCGTGTCGATGTTCTAAACCTCCAATCCTTTCATTTATCAATTCTATGCTCTTCCGCTGGAAGGTCAACTCATTCATTAAATCAGAGAGGGTAGGGGAACTAGAAGGTGGAAGATCATAACTTGTGGATAAAACATCTCTAATAGTAGAAGGTTCTTGACTTCTTCTCCCAATTCTCCATTTCTCATGGTATTCATAAGTCTTCAAATTAGCTTTACTAATGGGTTTCATAAGGTAAACCCATTCGTCATCTCCAATTTTCACTCCAGAAAGTTTGCAAATTGCATAAATAAGTCCAGGATGTCCTAGACCTCCACTAGTCTCACTCCTCGCAGTAGTCAATTTATTTTTAAGAATTATTCTCCCCAAATTTATAGTTCTACTATTCTGAATACAAAAATTTAGAATAGCTCTATCTCTAATTACCTCACTATGGTGATATGTCGGTAACAGAGTAGAAAAAATGAAATAGTGCCACGACTTAGAGGTGGCATTCGACATGGAAGCAGAAAAATTTACCCGTTCTCGTTGTTTAATCTTCCATGTTCCTTTCCCATTAGCGAGAAAGTTGATCACATCATTCAAGGGGCCTTCCATTGTACTAAAGGATTCATAGTGGCACCCATAAGAGTCTGAGACTTTGTAAAAGGTGTTGATGCGGTCCGCAGAAAATCCACGTACTTGAACAATTCTGTCATCATAATAAATTACATTGGCGTAGAACTCCTTCACAACATTTGCATCAGCTTTATTGGTGGTGTAACAAAAGTTTTCCCACCTCCGCTCGGAAATAACTCGTTTGATTTCTCCTCCCGGACATTCAAAAACAATACCTTGTATGCACTTCTTTCCTTTAAATATAGAAGTAAATTTTGTTTGAGCCATCGCATTGACAAAGCGAGACTCGTCGAACTTAACTCTTCTCTTTTGATGTGGAGCCATTTCAATATAATTAAATTATAGAAAAATTCCAAAAATTACTTCAAATATGTAAATAATGGCTTCTAATAGTAATTCTAAGAGTTCAAAACAAAGTTCCATGAATTTCTTCCCAAATTTTCTTCACATTCTCAAATTTCTCGGATCTACTCAATGTGGAAGAAATCCATGGTGAAAATCAAATATTTTTAGTTTGGAGTAAAGCTCTTACCTAGAGATGATCAAATCCGGTGTCAAAAAGCCTTGAAATTGCCTCCCAATCCAAGATCTTTCAAGCTCTAGTTCAGAAAAAAGGCATTTTTAGGAGGAAGGGGATGATGAATAGTGGTGTTTGACTGGTCAAAATCACGGTTAAAGGTGTTTTTTTGTGAGCTCGCCATCGGCGGGGTCAATGGTGCCGTTGGCGTGCTCTATTGGAATTTAAATCCTAAGTCTCGGAAAAAATCCGCCGTCGGCGGCGTCAATGACGCACCGGCGGGCTCTATTGATTGTGGTTCAAATCCCAGATTTTCATGATTTAGATCAATTTCAAGCCTTAACGACATCTTTTTAATCATTATAGACATAATTTTAAGTGACTAAATGATTTACTTAGCACATATAAACTTTCACAATACAAAACATCACATTTATATATAAATTCCAAGGGGTACAATATACGTTACATAACACACCTAAGTTTGGTATTTTCTCAACGTCAATACATTAATTCAGCATTGCAATCCAAGCCACAACACTCAAAAAACTAAAAACAAAACATCTTATGCTTAGTCTCAACTATACGTAGATCTAAAAGCATAATTCTAAAGCAAAGTAAATACAAAGCTCAAATCAAAATACATAGATAGACAGATATATAGTAATGTAAATATACTAATCTTCAGACTCGGTACTAGATTCTCCTCTGAGATCTCCCATTGATTGCACATGAATGAAGAGGTTGTAGAAAGGTCGAAATGGAAAATATTTAGTGGAATCCTCTTCTATTAACTTCATCCTCCTCATCAGTCGTATCAAGCTATCTTCTAAATGTCCAGAGTGCTAAAAATGTTCTTTCATCCTCCAGTCTAAATGATCGAAGAAATCAAAGATATTATTAATCGCATTCATGACATTTTTTACCTCCTTTTCAAATTTTTTGATTCCGCGTAGGATCACCAGACACTTGTCAGGAATTAAGTGTTGAACTGACAGAGAATTCTGAGGTGATTGATCTACTATAATGGCCATGTCATTTTCATCTTCAAAAGTTGGGAATCTTTCAGTTGGATTTAAAGGCTTCCAAGGTAGCAGTACATTCTCCCAATTTTCATAGGACACTTGGAACTGACTGCAAAGTGAGAAAATTGTGGAGGGGTGTCCAAGACCATAAGTTGATCCATGAACGATCAAGCCCAAAATTGACTTTACAATTATTGATCCAATGTCGATCGTCAATCCTCTTTGGATGCCGTAATTCAAAATAGCACTTTCTTTAGAAACTTTACCGATCTTCATTATCGGTAACAGTTTCGCAGAAATGAAAAGTGCTAATGTTTTGAAACGGGATTTAGGAGTGTTGTAGAAAAACTAACATACCCGTTTTCTCTTGTTTCCCAATCGTCAGTTTCGTCGGTTAAATATTGGTAAATTTCATTCATCTGGTTTCTCATTGGGACGAAATTAGAATAGTGGCAGACAGGAACATTTTCAAACATGTATAATTCATTGATCCATGGAGGAGTGAAAGTGATCCATCTTCCTCGCACATAAACAACTCTAAGGTTGATTCCGTGTAAATTTTCATAGAAATCTTTTACCACAGGAACCACCATGGCGGCGATAGTGTAGCACAACACTTCCCATCTTTGCCGTACTATAGTTTCTTCAATATCCGTCGTGGGATTATTTAATCCAGAATTTACAAATATTCATTCCTTGATCAATCTTTTCTTTGTCAGTAACTTGTTGAAGATTCGCTGCGCTTCCACACTAATAAACTTTCGCCGATTGAAAACTTGCATTCTGGGATTATCATGGGAATTAGACGCCATAAGAATGAAATTGATAGAGTTTCACTTCATTTTTGGAGGGAAAATATGAACTAGAAATCAAATTTTTGAGTTTAAAAAGACAATTCCAGCCCAAAAACGGCAAAAAACCGCCATTTGAACCCAAGTAACCGCCAATTCGCCGGTCTCACCGTTGGCGAGGTTGATGGAGCCGTTGGCGAGGTTGATGGTGCCGTCGGCAAGCCTCTGTATTAATTTTTCCCGGAGTCTCAAGAAAAACCCGCCGTTGGCGGCGTCGAGGGCGCCGTCGGCGCCCAAGGAAAAATTTTCACAGTTTCGCTCTGGTCCGAATGCGTTCCAATTTTTCTTTATGGATCCAATTTTTAAGATGTTTCAAGGGTAAATAAGAGTAGTAGAGCTTAATACTACCACATACTAATAATATTTTCAAATAAAAACTACTATAATCATGATAAAAGTAAAGATAAATATGGGTTGCCTCCCATAAAGCGCTTGGTTTAACGTCGTCAGTCCGACCTATTCAGGTGTCCTTCAGGTTGACTGATCATTAAAACCTCTTTAAAATTTGGTCTTTTACCCTCACAATATGGTTTTAATCTGTGTCCATTTACTTTAAATCTATTTCCTGTCTTCTGATCTTCAATTTTAACACCTCTGTAAGTATAAACTTGAGTCACAGTAAAGGGTCCTAACCAAGGAGACTTCAATTTCCCAGGAAATAACTTCAGCCTGGTGTTGTAAAGTAAAACTTCTTGTTCTGGTTCAAAGTTCTTCTGGTTAATCTTTTGATCATGCCATAACTTTAGTTTCTCCTTATAAATTCTGTCGTTATCATAAGACTCATTTCTTAATTCTTCTAATTCATTTATATGTAACAATCTCTTCTTACCAGCATCTTTCAAATTATAATTGAATTCTTTAATCGCCCAATATGCTTTATGCTCCAATTCTACTGGTAAGTGAAAAGTTTTTTCAAAAATCAATCTGCAAGCAGTCATTCAAATAGGAGTTTTATAAGCAGTCCTATAGGCCCATAATGCGACATCCAGTCTAGTGGACCAATATATTCTACTAGGGTTTACAATCTTTTCAATTATTTATTTAATCTCTCTATTAAAAACTTCAGCTAACCCACTAGTTTGAGGATGATAGGCAGTAGAGATTCTATGAATAATTTTAAATTTTTCTACCAATCTCTGAATATATTTATTCCTAAAATGGGATCTTCCGTCAGTGATAATCATTCTAGGCATTCCGTATTTAGTGAAAAAATTTTTCATTAAAACTCTTGAAACACTTTTAGCATCACAACGAGGAAAAGCTTGTGCCTCAATCCACTTAGAAATGTAGTCCACTGCAATTAATATATATAAGTTTCCAAATGAAGGAATAAATGGTCCCCTAAAATCTAATCCCCAAACGTCAAAGATCTCAACTTCTAACATGAAATTCAGAGGCATTTCATTTCTTCTAAATATATTGCCTACTCGTTGACATCGATCATAAGTTTTTATGTATCTATAAAAATCTCTAAAGATAGTAGGCCAATAAGATCCAGCTTGTATTACTTTATATGCAGTTTTATCTATCCCAAAATGTCCTCCAAATTCAGAATCATGACATTTCTCAATGATTAGCTTAGTTTCTTCATAAGGTACACACCTTCTCATAACCAGATCCTTACACTGTTTATATAAATAAGGTTCATCCCAAAAATATGCTTTCACATCATGAATGAACTTCCTTTGTTGTTGCAATGTCAGCATAGGTGGCAAAACATCACTTACAATATAGTTAACAATATCAGCATACCATGGTATTTTTCACTCATTAATATTATAAAGTTGTTCATCAGGAAAACTATCTGTAATTTTGTTGTCAGTGTCAGATGATTCATGGTTTTCTAATCTTGACAAATGATCAGCAATTTGATTATCAGTTCCCTTTCTATCAATAACCACAAGATCAAATTCTTCCATCAAAAGTATCCATCTAATTAAACTTGGTTTAGCATCCTTCTTTTGCATCATATATTTAATTGCAGAGTGATCAGTATGCACAACACATTTAGCTTCAATTAAATAAGATCTGAATTTATCTAAAGCATACACAATGACTAATAACTCTTTTTCAGTAACATTGTAGTTAATTTGTGCATCATTAAGAGTTTTACTAGCGAAGTATATAACCTTAAAAATCTTTTCATAACTTTATCCAAGGACAACTCCAATAGCATAATCACTAGCATCACACATTAGTTTAAATGGTTTCTCCTAGTTAGGTGAAATTATAATAGGGGTTGTGATTAATTTTTCCTTTAATAACTCAAAGACATTTAAACAGCTTTCAGTAAATTCAAATTTCTTGTCCTTTTCTAAAAGTTGGCATAGAGGTTTGGTAAATTTTAAAAAATCTCTAATAAAACACCTGTAAAATCTAACATGTCCAAGAAAACTCCTAACCTCTCTTACATTAGTAGGAGGTGTTAGTTTAGATATAACTTGAATTTTTGCCAGGTCTGCTTCCATACCATCTTCCAAAATTTTATGCCCTAACACAATCCCTCCTGCAACCATAAATTGACATTTCTCCCAATTCAGAACTAAATTAGTTCTTTCGCATAAATCTAGAACTCTTTCAAGATAATTTAAGCATGCGTCAAATGATGTTCCAAATACAAGACAAATCATCCATAAAGACTTCCAATCCATCATCAATTAACTTACTAAATATGAGCATCATACATCTCTGGAATGTTGCAGGTGCATTACATAATACGAAAGACATTCTTGGAAAAGCAAAAGTTCCAAAAGGACTAGTAAATGTTGTCTTTTCTTGATCCTCTGGAGCAATAGGAATTTGATTTTAACAGGTATATCTATCTAAAAAACAAGTTTATCTACTATTTGGTCTAAAAGGGGTAAAGGGAAGTGATCTTTCCTGGTGGCAGTGTTTAATTTTCTATAATCAATGCAAATACGCCACCCAATAACTTGTCTGATAGGTATTAATTCATTATTTTCTTTTGTTTCAACAGTCACTCCTCCTTTCTTAGGAACACAATGAATAAGACTTACCCATGCACTATCTGAAATAGAATATATAATTCCAGTGTCTAACCATTTCAAAATTTCCTTCTTAACTACTTCTTTCATCATCAGATTTAATCTCCTTTGTGGATCAACTCTTGATTTATATTATTCATATAATATAATTCTGTGCATACAGATTGAAAGACTGATTCCCTTAATATCAGCTAAGGTCCAACCAAAAGCTTTCTTATATCTTTTCAATGTATCTAATAGTCTTTGCTCTTGCAAATCATTTAATTCTAAAGATATAATAACTGATAATGTATATGAGTCTCCTAAAAACACATACTTCAAGTGGCTAGGCAATACTTTCAACTCAAGTTCAGTTGGTTTCATAATTAACGGAAATAGATTCTTATCAGCATTTTTCGTAATATCTAACATCTCAAATCTTTCCTAAACATAATCTAATTCTTCATTTTCTAATTCGTCCAAAATAACTTCATTACTCTCTTCAAATTATTCTTTCTCTTCAAAATGTTCTTTCATTAGATTTTCACTAATTTCCAAGAGAAAACATTCATTATCTCTTTTAACAATAGGGTATTTCATAGATTTAACAATGTTAAAAATCACTTCTTGATCATTAACTCTCATAGTTAATTCTCCTTTTTGAACATCTATCATAGCTTTTCCAGTAGCTAAAAATGGTCTCCTTAAAATAATAGGTATTTCTTTACATTCCTCCATATCTAAAACAATGAAATCCACAGGAAAGATAAATTTATCAACTTTTACTAACACATCTTCTATAACTCCCTTATGATATGTAACTGAACGATCCACTAACTGTAGAGTTACAGAAGTAGGTGAGACTTCTCCTAATCCTAATCTTTTGAAAATTGATAAAGGCATAATATTAATGCTGGCTTCCAAATCACATAAAGCTCTTCCATAAAATTTTTCACCAATAGCACATGATAGAGTGAAGCTGCCAGGATCTTTTAATTTTTTAAGAAGCTTTTTCTGAATAATTGCACTACACTCTTTGTTAAGTGCAACAGTTTCGTTATCCGTGATCTTTATTTTCTTGTTCAGAATTTCTTTTATAAAATTCACATAATTGGGCATTTGCTCTAAAGCTTCTATGAAGGGAATATTTACTGTTAACTTCTTAAGAATTTCTAAAAAATGGAAAAAATTTTATTCTGTTTGTGTTGCTTCAATCTTTGAGGAAACGGTGGTGGAGGTTTCTCCACAATAATTTTCATTGGTGTAAATGGATACTCTAAATCTGGGTACTCACGACCCTTTTCTTTTTTGGTATCCACTTTCTCTTTTTCAGTTTTTGTTTCTTTTTGCACCCTTGTTTCCAATTCTTTTCCACTTCGTAATTGTATCACTTTGATTTGTTCTTTTCCTAGATATTTAGGATTTGGTTCCACAGTACTAGGAAAAGTTCTTAATGTTCGGTTACTAAGCGCAGTAGCGATATGTCCCAACTGGTTTTCAATATTCTTAATAGCAGTTCCTTGATTTTGTAATTGATTTTCTCGAATTTGTAATTGATTTCCTTGATTCTACAATTGTTGACCCATGTTTAATTACAGCTCTTCCATATACAACTTCTTCTCCTTAACTTGAGTGTTACTGTTAAATCCTTGAGAATAAGAAGGTTTATAGTTAACATTTCCTTGGTTGGATGAATTTTCAATTGGGTTCACTGGGTTGTTTGCCCATTGTTAATTTGTAGAGGAATTGTTATTCCAATTAAAATTTGAATGATTCTTCCAACCTGGGTTATAATAGTTCAAAAAAGGGTTGTTGGGGCTATTAATAGCATTTAAAGTCACATATGAAGGTTGAACATCCACAAATTGCCCAGATGAATTCTCTTCCATCATAGGAGGTGTTGAAGAATAATTCATCCCATAATTATCTAATTTCTTTCATATTGCAGCAATCTGCGAGACTAACATAGATATTGCATCAGAATCATGGATACTAGCTAATCTTTTAGGATTTACCCGTTCAGAGGGCCATTGAAAATTGTTGGTAGCCATCTCTTATATTAATGAATAAGCCTCATCAAAAGGTTTTGACATTAAAGAACCACCAGCCCCAACATCCATAATCGATCTAAGAGATCCCACTAATCCATTATAAAAGTTTGAATTATCAAATAATCTGGTAACGAATGATGAGGGCACTTCCTAAGAAGATCTTTAAATCTCTCTCAAGTTTCATATATTGACTCTCCATCAATCTGACAGAATAATGTTATGTCATTTATAAGATTAGCAGTTTTGGATGGAGGGAAATATTTGGGTAGAAATTTCTGTGAAAGTTGTCCCCAAGTTCTAATAGATCCTAGTGCTATCAAATTTAACCACACCTTAGCCTTATCCCTCAGTGAAAAAGGAAAAAGTTTAAGTCTAACAACATCGTTTGAGACTCTGTCATATTTAAAAGTAGCACACAGATCTAAAAAATAGCAAGGTGTAAATTCAGATCATCATTTGGTGTAATTGTGAATTGATTATTTTGTACCATTTGGATAATAACAGATTTAATCTCAAATGAATTAGTAGCTACATCAGGATTTTGGATAGATAAGTGAATTTCATCTGTTCTAGGATTTGTATAATCTCGTAGGGGTCTAGGTTGGTGTTCATTCTCTATTCCTTAATTGTTCATGTTGTTTTCCATTGCATCTGAATTTCTAGGTTCTCTTCTTGATCTTCTAATCCTTCTAACAGTGCGTTCTAATTCTGAATCGTAGGGTATAAGATTTTTAGGTCCAAATTTACGCATACAATTTGAAATCAGTATACAGTAATATAATTAACTAAATATAAAAATAAGTTGCAATTAAAGTAAAAAATTTCTAATAATCCTAATTTGTCCGTTACTCTAATTGTGATTTTACTCACTCACTCCCCGACAACGACGCCAAAAACTTGACCGCGACTTTATATATGCTTAAAAATAAAAGATAAATATGAACGTAATAAATATTCAATAATTGTAAAGTCACACTTATCTACACAATAATACGTATCGCTCAAGTAATATAGGGCTCTAATGGAGTCCTAGATATCAATCCCACAGGGAGTGGTTTAGAACTACGAACTAAGATTTTAGAAAAGCAATAATTTAATCAAAACAACGAAGTTCAATTTTCTTATCTGTCACAAATAGACAATTGAAATAAATATGTAATTTTAATAACCATTAAATAACTAATGAAACTAATGAAGGTTTAAATGTGACATTCAATATATAAGAAAGCATCCTTCTCCTTATTAAGAAATTATAGTGAATGGATAAAGAGAATTAGTTCAAATTATATTGTGCCAAATAGGAGCATATCTATTTTTTACCCTTTGGTCCAGGCATAAAGAACATTGACTAATCCTATGCTTGTTTACTGATTTTGAGGCTAGGCTGGTAGGATACCGGCTCTCACTTCGAAGCTCCCACGTTCCCTTCGCCTGAGGGCTAACATCTACTCTTCAACACCCAAATGATAAGACCAAATTGGGGATTTTAGTCCGTCACTCTAAAATCTCCAATTCCATGCCCAAAAATATTATTTTCCTATTTATTTGCACCCAACTTCCAAGGGCTTTGACTTCCCTGAATCTTAGATGTAATCTTCACTTTAGTTGTAAAACTCAACATATTTTAACAAATTAATTGAGCAGATTGAAAGTAAATTAAGATCTAAGCAAAAAAGATCATTACAATTTCTTGAACATTTTCATGGCTTCACCAATTCAGATTACCATTTCACAAATATTGAGACAAAGAAAAAGACAAAGTAAACTACTCAGATCTCATGGGGAAAACACAACAAAACTCAGAATTCATATATAAAATCAAAGTCATATAAACTACAACAAGTGAAAAACTTATCTCTAATTCTCCCCAAGAGCACTTCTCGAAGTTCCTTTGAATCTCTTCCATTCTTTACAACACATGGAGTTCCTCTTTGAAGTAATAAAGAGGAAGAAATCTCTTACTTTCCCTCCACTCTTACAATCTCTTGAAGAATTCCTCACAATTTATACTCTCTACACTTGTTTCACACTTCAAATTTTGAGTCTTGCCCCCCTTCTAGGACCTTTCTAACATCCAGGACCTCTCTAATTTTTGGCCAAAATCTTCTTTTAAAGTTGTGTATGAGCTTTCCCAAGAGTTGTCTAAGCATCCCTTCAAAATTTGGCCTTATCCAAAGCCTGATTGGGCATAACCGCCGACCTCGCCGTCGGTGGCCTCGAGGGCACCGTCGGCGGACCTTCTTAATGAATTAATTCTGAAGTCTCGGGAAAATCTCGTCGCCAGTGGGGTCGATGGCGCCGTCGGTGCCCTAGTTCAATTCTGCACATTTTGGTCCTTTTCGCTCCAAATTCACTCCTTTTTGCATCTTTTTTCTCCAATTACCCTAATTCATCCTTCCTGCAACAAACCATCAAAAATACATTTCTATAAAGTGCAATATTATCAAAAATAATATAAAATAGGTATGAAAATCTCAACATATTTTCCTCTGGTCACTAACCTAGCCCAAACCCAATTTGTGGTCATTTGCACCCACTTGGACCCATGCACTAAATGTAGCCTAACCACCCTAAAGTCACAAAATTAATGACTCCACAACCATTAGTTGGACCCTAAGACAGAGCTAAAACTCACCTAACCTAAGCTAAGTGAGCCATGAACCAATGATCCCCTAAATTAAGGGATTTGATTTCCATATTTTCTTAGGCTTAAGATATTTTTGTAAAAACTAAACCTCGGCCCATTAAATTGCTATGACAGATTCCCCTGGGTTCCCTGAGCTCCTAGCCACCTCCCCCTGCCATGGTCGGCCGGCGTAGTCATAGGAAAAGCTAAAACTGAGGGCCACGTCCCCTTGAGTCTCACCCAAATAAAACCTAGAGGCTACCTCACCCAAATGAGATGTTGTAGCCACTCTGCCCTCCACCTAAGCACCACATTGCACCCCCCCAATAGGCCATGACAGCCTCCCCTTAGCCATTTTTACAAAATCTCACCTACACGGCCATGGAGGGAGTGCTGAAATTTACTCAGAGAGAGCCTCCCAAATCACTCACAGAGCTTCTTTGAGACCTCCTCAGTGCAATCCAACCATCTTCCCCCATTGATTCCCACTGTGGAAGCTCAATTTTGAGCTCAAACTTCTGCCAAACACTAGGACAGGGCTCAATACAACTCCATAAACCACCAAACTAAAATTAAACTTACCCACACCTTCACAACACTAAAAGAAGAAAAAGCCCCATCAAATCCCCCTTCCACAGAGCCCCTAGTATAGACTTTGATCAACACCTGAAATTGGCCTTAGTCAAATTTGGGTCTAGGCATTTCACCACAACCAGAGGCTCAATCCCTAGCCTCCTTGGACTTCAACAAACGTGCCAAGCATCTCTGATTGAAGCTTCCCTTCTCAGAGCAAATGTATTGAACTCCTTCTCATCCCAAGCCTCTTTTGATTCTCCACTTTCTTATTCTTGATTTCCTGGCATCTTAACCATATAGATATCTTCCTCTTGTCTAAATGAGCATTTAAAAAAAAATTTCATTCAATTTGGTTGAGAAATGAGGGAGATATCAAGCCTTGAAGATTGATGGTTCTCGGGCTAGGCCATTAGGGACAATGACAGAGCGCCGTTCGATCGAGTGTGTATCAGATGGATGGTCAAGATGAAGCTAGACAATGCTTCTTTACATGAACTACGAGACGTGTGGCTGCTAGCATGGACGACAAAGTCAAATGGGAGCGCGCTGCGTGGAGCTTCGGAGCTACCTAGGGTCCAGTCAGCGCCACTCGTTTAAATAGATAAATATGGATTTAAAAAATCAGAAAATGACCCCTAGCTTTATAAATTCATATCATGGTGTAATAAAATCACAAAAAATAAAATAAAAATACCCTCTTCCTCAGTGAATAGAGGAGAATAATGTGGAAATAATTTGAATTCCATTTGATGCATGTTTTATTTTTAATTAATTAAACACTATCTTGAGTCTTTTGATTCTCCATGCATATAGGCATTTCACCATGGCTTGAATTTTTTGCATGTTATAGCCTCTGTCAACGGGAACCTTCCATGATTCTTCCAAAGCCAGAGGAGACCTCTAGACAAAAATCCATATTTTTCAAGTTTATGCATATTGTGTGCTTAAATTAATCACAATAATTAGCATATTGCTTAGAAAAATCCAAGAAAATTTTGGAAGGTTTACTATGACCAGAGAACCCTTAAAAAAATTTCTCATGAGCCAAGTCATTTAAAATGCACCTAAGCTTCATAAACCCTAAATCAATAAGATAATTAATTTTGGAAAATATAAACATCAAAATGACTTGATTTTTGATCTCCACTGTTTTCTAAGATTCAGAGAACTCCCCATAAAAAATTCAAAGCATTTTGAGTACTTTTGATGGCCTAAATTGATTTTTCACGTTGAATATCCTTTTTAGCACTAAAATAATTTTCAAAAATCAAAATATAACTCAAAAAATTATGAAAACTTATTTTTGGAGTTCTCGGTGATCAGTGAAATTTAATAAAAATAAAATGGTATTTAAAATAAAAACTTCATTTTTAGCATATTTTTAAATATTTAAAATAAATAAAAATCACAAAAATAATAAAATTCATGGAAATGTTTTAAATTGTTTTCTAAATACTTAGAAACAATTGGAATATTTTTCCTGATTTTCTAAATAAAGATATTGTATTTTGAATATTAAAATAATTTTTAAAAGCTAAAAATAGATTTCCACTAAAATAATTCCATTAAATCAAAGAAAAACCAAAAAAATATAAAATTTGCTTCTCTAGGTTTCCTAACTCAGGAAGACTTTTCAAAAAAATGCAAAACTTAATTTTGCCCATTTAAAATATTTTATATTTAATAAACACCCCAGAAATTAAAATAATTCTAATAATACTCAAAAAGTCATGAAATTTTGTGTAAATGGCTCCCTAGTCTAGGTCTACCTCAATTAAAAATTTCAAGTGATTAGACTTTGTTTTGGTCAAGTTAGCAAATTTTCTTTAAAAAATCCCATTTTTGCATGAAAATAATTGTATAAATTAAATTAATTTTTGAAAAATTACATTTTCTCCTATGTTGTCTTAATTGACCCATGAATGAGTTAAGATAAAAATTTCAAAGTCATTTGATTTGAATTTGACAAATTATGAAGTGTTAGAGCCTTAGGGGAAAAAAGTGTAATTTTAGGAATTTGGCCTTAATTAACATTTAGGCTTAATTCAAGGAGGGAAATGGGCAACCTCTGATCCTAATTAACTTGTTTGGATGAGTGAAACTAAAAAGGGGATTAATTGGTAGAAACCAACCTCACTTTCCTAATTAAAAGGATAAATTAATAAATTTCTAAATTATTAAAGTTAAATGAACCTAGGACTTAGTGGTATGACTTTTGAAGTCGATAATTAATCAATTTAATACCCCTATTTGGGGTTCAAATGAAATTCAAATAATGAATTATGATCACACAAAATTTAACCTTTTCAAAATTAATTAAGACACTCACCTCGGTCTTAAGAGCTTAGTAGTGATCTAAGTTAAATCAAGTCTGACTAAACGAGGATTTAAAAAGAAAACATTGCTAAAATTTAAGACCATTAAAACAATAGGAGCCCAGTTAGGACCAAAATTTGGTTAAGTGTTCCAACAACACTAGCTTGCCCCCTTTAAGCATCTTCACGCACATAATCTTCAAAATTAAATTACAAATGATAATTACCCTACTCTTCGGGATAATTAGGACATCAATGTTCATTACACATTAGGGTGCTCATAGGGTGAATTATTAAGCAACATAATAAGTTTAAATGAGCTTGAGGCATTTTACCATGTGATAAGAGGGAAGCATGGGCCTGCTTGTGCCTCCTAACCTGATGGATACCTCAGAGGTCTACTAAACTTAATATACTTTTTTTTAACAAAATCATCCTTAATTAAACTCCCAAGGACCCACCAAGATATGACATAGGGTTAGGAAAACTACCAAAACCTTACTTTTCTGCCTCTACATGAACCCCCCTCACATGCATTTTAATTTTCATGTGGTGGAACGAGATGATTCACCAGGTACGCTTTTACAGTTTACAATGTTGTCTTTCTTGTACTTTCATACTGCACTTTTGATGTTAATACAAACCTGCATGCCAAACAACAACGTCACCCTGCATGAAAACTAAAACTATCAGAATAGCAACAAAACCAAAACTAAAGTTAAAATCAACCAAGATAAGCAACTCAAAATTTAATAATAAACATCACACAAAACAAAAACAACAACTTAATTAAGCTGTCTCTATTGGATGATCGGGAACTCCTCAGAGGAGGTAACCTACGGTTGCTAACGAGGCTTCCCATGGTCTAAATGAAACTATGGAACTGATTAAGTTGAGTTTAGTAAATTCATTTGGACTAAGTGAATCCAACAGAAAATGGTGGTGCTGGAACGATGGAACCGTGGGATCCTAACCGGTGTCACTTTAATCAACTTTAACATCCCTCCCCCATTAAAATTTAAAGAACTACAACCATAGGGCCACCTAGTTTGACATCATAACTTGACACCCTAAACAACTCAAACTCGTCATGACAAGGAGCTTGGAGGGCAGCACGACCATCTTCAACAGCAAAACATGTCTACACCAGCTAAACCAACTTCTTTCCTTAGAATTAAATAACCAAGCCATAAGATTTCGAAGTTGTTTGCTTATGCAACATAAATCCTCACCTCATCTTTAGGCATTTGTATAACTCTACTATACAATCTAAGACCTAACTCGTTTTAGGATTTCGAGGTTGTCGTTCGTCGCGACCTAAATCCTCATATCTTCTAGGCTATTTGTGTGATTTCTTCACACAAATGAAAGCCCTAAATTAATAAAATTGGCAAATGAAACACGTAAATATTTCTCATCAAAACTGAAACCAAATCATAAGATAGATTGAGAAGTCACCGAGGTTCTTCTCCGAATCTATGACATCCCCTAGTTCTTCCTCCTTTGGACTCTATAATAAAATGTTCCAAATTTGAACTAACCTCTTTTCACACCTCTTTGTCCAATTTTGTTGAATAGTACTATCCTTTTGAAATCCTTTAAGATAATATTTCTTAATTTTAATTGAGAGTTTTCTTAGATGACTTCAGTTATCTAAGATGTAATTAACTATAGGGGCTTTCCCTTATAGAAAGCTTTTCTTCAACCTAACTTAATATAAACCCTATTTAATTCTTCATATTAAATAGAAAAAAATGTGGGAAAATAAAATGGTTTCGCAGACCAAACAAACGTCATACCTTCTTAGTTTATTTGATCGAGCCTCATCCTCAAGTCTTGTGTTTATCCTTCGTGACAGATACAGGGTTTGAAGTCTAGCGCTCTTTCATTTAAACTATAAAAAATATGCAGTCAATTTGATTTCATAATTTTCTAAACTTAAATATCCTTCTAAAGCGGGCGACGGGATTTTGATTCCGGTGACCGACCGCTTCTTACGGGCAACTCCAACCCAAATAGTGCCGACAAAGCTTTCTCATAAAATCTGTCTCGTATTGTACATGGAATTGTGAAGTTTTTAGAATCTTTAACATTTTTAGGAATCTTTTTTTTGAATTATAACATTGCACTCGTCACTAAGTGCAACAGTCTCGTTATCTTCAAACTTCTTTTCCTTTTAAGAATATCCTTTATAAACTTCACATAACTTGGCATTTGTTCTTAGGCTTCAGCAAATGGAATATTTATTGTAAGCTTATTTAAAATTTCCAGAAATTTTGAAAATTATTTATCCAACTTCCGTTGATGGAGCCTCGAGGATATAGAGGTGGTGGTTTGTTAAAGTCCACTTTAAGTGGAGAAATATGTGTCTTTAAACCTTTCAGAGCATCCTATTTAGGCTCTTCAATTTCTTTTCTCTCTACTTCAGTCTCTTTTTTAACTATACATTCCAATTCTCTCCCTCTTCTAAGATGAACAGATTTTACTTGCTTTTTATTATGGTGTTTTGGATTTACTTCTGCATTACTAGTATGTATTCCTAGGGATCTATAACTTAATAAATTTGTTATTTGTCCCAATTGATTCTCAATATTTCTTATTATAACTCCTTGACTTTATAACTGATTTCCCATTTGTAACACCACTTCTTTTATAGACAACCTTTTCTCCTTAAATTGTGGATTATCGTTAAAACATGGAGTTTACTTGTTTATTCCCCCATTGTTGATTATTACCATTCCAAGAGTTTTTCCAGTTAAATTTTGGGATGGTTAATAGAGGTTATTTTTCTTGTTATTTATAACATTCAAAGTTTCAAACGATGCTTGAGAATCTACAATTTTTTTAAATGAGTTCTCTTCAATAATTACTATTGGTTGAGATAAATTCATTCCAAATATATCTAACTTCCTTAAAATTACAGCAACTTCATTCACTAATATGGGAAAAGCATCAATTTCATGAATATTGGATACTTTCTTATGATTAACCCTTTTAGAAGGCCATTAAAAATTATTTTTAGCCATCTATTCAATTAAAGCATAAGCGTCATGAAATAGTTTTGACATTAATGAACCACCAACAGCAACATCGATAATAGATCTAAGAGATCCAACTAATCCATTGTAAAAGGTTTGCATTAACCAATCTGGTATAGCATGGTGTGTACACCTTCTTAAGAGTTCTTTAAATATTTCCCATGCTTCATAAATATATTCCACTTCAAACTAACAAAATGATGTAATATCATTTCTAAACTTCATAGTTTTGTATGGTGAAGATATTTAGTAAGGAATTTTTGCGCTAAATCACCCCAAGTTCGTATAGATCTAGGTGATAACGAATGTCACCATATCTTAGCCGTATCCCTCAGTGTAAAAGGAAATAATCTACTTCTTATAGCGTCATCATATACACCATCTTATTTAAATGTAGCACACAATTCTAGAAATTTGGCAAGATGTTAATATTTGGATCTTCAGTTGATGCTCCCTCAAACTGATTATTTGATACCATTTGGATAATAACAAGTTTAAGTTCAAATGAATTAGCCACTGTAGCAAGTTTTTGAATACTACAATGAAGTTCATCCACCGTATGGTTTGCATAATCTCTTAATGGTCTAAACTCTTCAGAATTTGGTTTTTTTGATTTGCCATTTCTTGAAATTTTTTAATTTACTTAGTAATTTTTAATTTTTTAATTTTTATGATAGTTCTTTCTAATTCAGAATTGTAAGTCACAAGTCCTGTGGAACCTGAAGTACGCATACAATAGTATAAAATACATAAAACATAACATAAAACATAAAAAAAAAACACACAAATAAGAACTTTATATAAAAACAACATGACAATATTCTTATAATAAATCTTGAAATTTAAATAAGACTTCATAAAAGTAGAAATTTTGCTTTCAAAAAAAAATTCTTTAAAAATTTTTGTAAATATCCTCGATAACGGTGCAAAAAACATGATCCTGATGTTCTATATAGTTTTTAAATGCAATCTATGCGATGATATGCTTAACTTCCTTTAATAAAGATTATTTCTTTGTAACAATGTCAAAAACTTGATCCCAAGCAAAAGATAGGTAAATTCACTATGAAGCAAATAATAATAAAGTTAAAATACTTAAATATGGGATACTATGCAAATATACCTATTGTTATCAACTAATATAGGACTTTTTGATTAAGCCCCGAATAGTGAACCCACAGGGATGAATAACAATAAGCAACTTTAAGAAAAAAATAAATTAGATAACAAAATTTTACTTAGCAAAATATTCTTACCAAACTCTAGATGCTAAAATAGGAATGAGAATTCAATTCTTTTTGTAAATTTTTTATAATTGAAAACAAAGTAAGCAACTAATTAACTTAACAATACTGCAAGATGAAGACAATATAAATTAAATATCTTTTAGCTTATTATGAATTAGTAACAAGTATAGAAATTACGTTGTGGAAGAATTCAAATTGTGTTGTACTAAAAAGGAGAAATAATATTTTTTACCCTTACAAGAGATGCTATAAAGAATGTTGACTAATCTATAGTTTGAATAGTTTTGAAGATCGGTTAGGTAGGGAAGATACTAGCTCTCACTCTAGAATTCCCTCTTCTCCCTCCACCTAGGGGCTAACATCTCGTATCAGAACCTAAAACTATAAATTAAATTAGGGGTTTTAGCCTATCATTCTAAAGTCCTTTAATTCTACACCCTTCAAAGTTTATTTCCCTATTTATTTGCACTCAACCCCATGAACTACTTTCTAGACCATGAAATCAAATGTGATTCTTACCATTTGTTGACTAAGACAATACCACCTCAGATCTTATATGTTCTCACAATAGGTATTAACACCTTAATTGGCCAAATCAAGAAGTGAATAAAATACAAGGTTTAAAATCATCACAACATCTTCCAACATTAAAGTTTAATACTTCACACAACTTCCTTTCAATATATAATCAATTATCATTTTAAGGACTACAGATAAAAAAAACTATTCAGAATAAATGGAGAAAACACAACCACACTTGAGTTAAAAAGCATAAATCATGCACACAAATAAAGAATCTAAACTAAAACCAAATCTAGTCACAAAGATAAACACTTATTTCAAATCCTCTCCACCAGATGTCTTGAAGTTCCTTTGAATTCTCTTCCTTCACTCACAATACAAACTAAAACTCAAAATAAAAATAAAAGGTGGCCGACGCCGTTGGCGGTTACTTGGATGGAGGATTAGCTATTGACTGTAGATTGACCTCTTCTTTTGACGATCCATGTCTTCTTAATTAAAATCCAAGAGGTGACTTAGTGTCTCTTTAAAATGTGTTTCCATTCAATGAATCTTCTAGAAGTTGGCTTTATTCAAAAGCTAATTGAATGAATTTTTGTGTCCATAAACTGTTTCCCACGTTTTTACCAAAGTTTTCTTCGAATACCTCTTCAAAAATTTGTCCAAAGTGCGGGGTACCTGGCACTTAGACGCGACTCTCAATTTATAACTGGCTCATAAACGCCAGTACTGGGCGCATAGGCGTCTCAGTTCATTTTTGCACCTTCTTCATTTTTTCTTCAAATTTGATCCTTTTTCACTCCTTTTACCATTTTCATCCATTTGTTTGTACCTAAAAAAATCACACAAATAACTTTCATTAAAACGCAATATCTCAAAAAAATGTATAAAAATGCGTACAAAAAAACTATATATTTTGGGTGTATCACATACCGGCTCCCACTCCAGAGCTCTCCCTACTCCCTCACTAGAGGGCTAACATTCTAGCACTAGTTTCCAATCAACTTGACCAAATTGGGAGTGTTAATCTGTCACCTTAAAATCTCCAATTTTGCATCCAAAAAATTATATTTTCCTATTTATTTGCCCTCAACCCCATGAATGAAATCCTCTCCCATGGAATCAAATGTGATTCTCTCTATGTTGTAGAAATCATAGCCCTTTCGGAACATATATTTCTAAACACATTTTAACATTTCAATTGGCCAGATCGAAAAGTAAATGAAGATCAAAGTTCAAATCATCACAAATTACTGAAATTTAAAATGATATAAAACAAAATCAATTCTTCACAAAATCATACCTCGGTGTAGGGAGAAGGATAAAGAAGACTACTCAGAATTCATGAGAAGGATACGACAAAACATGGACTTTATTTATAAAAACAAGTTTACAAAACAAAGAAATAAAAGAAAAAAACTTATCTCACAATCCTTCTAAAAGAAATCCCTAGAAGTTCTCTTCAAGTACTTTCCCACTTTACAAGCACTCTCAATTCTCTCTTAGAAAAGTAATGAGGAAGAAATCTCTCACCTTCCCTCTCCTCTTACAATCCTTGAAGAAAATCTCCAAGCCCTTGACTTTCTTTCGCTCTCTCTCTCTCTTGCCTTCTTTGAAAATACCTCACACACCTCCTCCTCAAGCCCTAGACTTCCCTCTCTTTTATTAGAGGCTGCGTCCCTCCAAAAAGAGGTCAAAATTCCCTCTAAAAATTATATCCAAAAGTCAACCCTTTTGAATTCAAAAGACATGTCTATTGATCTAAGATAAATATCCATTCATAAAAGAACCTTTCAAAGTGACTAGATGCAGTGAATCACTACATGGAGTGTCTAAACAAGTGTCCCTTTCAAAATTTGCACAAAATTCATCCTAAACCACCTTAATCCACAAAAAGTCATCTCTGGCGCTGATTCTGGCACTTCAGGCCCCATCCTTCTTAAGACTGCACTATTGTGGGTTTTGGTGCTTTAGGCGTCAAATCTAGCACTTAAGACTTCAGCTCTCTGTCAAATAGTGCTTCAAGCATCAATTTTGGCACTTCAAGTACCAACTCTCTGTAAAATGGCGCTTCAGGCGCTAGAATCTCAAAATTCGCTGTATTGGCTCCAAAATTTGTCCTTTTTGCTACTTTTGCTGCAAATGCCTAAAATTGATATAATTACAACAAAAAATAAAAATACCATTTTTTAAAGTGCAATATCACAAAAAATAAGCATAAAATATATACATAAAACAACATATTATTTTAATGTATTAGTCCCCCAAATCCTTAACCCTTTGTTAGGATGGCTGGAACCTTCACATGGATGATCCAAAATAAGGTTGCCTTGGTCTCATGGATGATCCAAAACACTATAAGGGTTGTTTTGTGATTAAATTCTTCATATGATTCCAATTTTACCTAAATTCCCAATTTTTGGTCTTTTAGCCCCAAACTTTTTGATAATTACCAAAATTCCTCTGGAACCTTAAAATTCTCAAAACTACCCAAATCCTAAAATTTTATCCAAAAATCATCCCAAACCATTTCAAACCACTAAAATTGCCCAAAAAACCTCAAAATTTCTAAAATTACCAAAATACTTCTAATTTCACTAAAATTACCAAAATGCCCCTCATGGCCCAAAAATTCCCTAAACATCCCAAATCATTCCAAACATCCCCAAAACCAATCCTAGCCATACATTAGACCCAATTTGACCAAATTGATTTTAGAACTACTAATTACAAATCCAAACCAAATTCCATCACGTTTAAACCCAACTGAAATAAAATTTTAGCCCAATTGAGCCTAATTTCAAGTCCAAATTCTAAGCATAATCCAATTGTCGCAAATTGACCTAAATTTAAAATTCCACTAAATTGAATTACCTAACATATTAAATTCCACCAAATTCACTTCCTAAACTCTTCATAAAATTCCTCTAGACAAAAATGAGACTTCAATTGGTCTAGAACCAAACCCAAACCTAGCCCAAATTCAATTCCAACCAAAACCTCCAATTTTGCCCAAAAATTCAAATCTCTCCACCTTCTACCCCATAGCCTCTCAATTTCCACAAATTAACTTCCCAATGCCCTATGAAAATCTCCTACAAAAAATTCTCTTAGACCTAAACCCAAACCTAGCCCAAATTCAATTCAAACCAAAATTCCCAAATTTGGCCAAAGATCTAAATCTCACTAAATTGAACCCCAAAGCCTCTCAATTTCCACCCAATTGACTTCATAATGCATTGTGACAGTATCCTACACCAAATTGGGTAGTCAATTGAGCCAAATCTAAGCTCTAGCTGAGCGTAAACCCAAGTCCAAGCCAAATCCTAAATTTTGAACCCAAACCCTAAACCCATTTGGAGCCACTTAGTCAAGCCCAACTTGGACTAGCACACATGGCATTTGGACCCTATGAAAAACCATAGATCCTTTTAGCCCACCTTAGAGGTGCCATGGATGAATGGTTTGTTGACTTTGGGGTTTTTTTCCCATTTTTGGTCTAGTGACTTAAGCTTAGCATCACTTGATTAAACCTCTATCATAATCACAATTAAGCTTCTCTCTGGCTCCCCTGACTCTACTAGACACATTCACTAGCCTGGCTAGCCAGCCTAGTGGCTGGAAAACTCAAAACTGAGAAGCTCTCCACATGGACTAAAGCTAATTTGTACCCATCCAATGTGTCTCATTTCAATTGGCTAATTGCGTAGCTCATCCCTCCACATAAGCACCATTCTCCACCCCTTAAATTATCCTGTTGGCCACCATGGTCATGGCTACTTTAACCTTCCCTCTCCTAGCCAAAGAGAAGGTTCTACCAATTTCTTAGGGAGATCAAATTGCTCACAGAGTTTTCCTGACCTTCCTTAGTTCAACCCCACCATCCTTAGCCATTGAAATCCACTGTCCAAGCTCAATTTAAAATTCTAACCCAGGGTCATTTTTTTTTTCATTTCATAAACCTTCACTAAACTTCAAATTAAACCTTCCAAAAGAATCCTTAGACTAAACGAGTTAGTTCCACATCAAAACCCCTCTCTCTCGAGCACTCTAATCCTCTCCTAGATCAAAGCCACACCACCTTTTGTTCAAAATCCTGCTTAGACCTTATGCCAGAGAAAGGTGACACTTCAAGGAGGTTTTTTAGACTACAAATAAGCTTACAAAAGCACCAAATCAAGGTCTCACCTTTTGGGCCTAAAGTTATTCATCAAAATCCTAAATTTTGGCCTCGGTTTCATTGATTTTGAAGTAGACTTGTATTTCATATGCATGTAACCATATAGGTAGGTTCACCTTGACTAGATGAAGCTATAGGAATAAACTCATGTGATTTGATTAAGTATCGAGCGAGATCTTAGCATTTTAGTGTGGACAGTTCTCCTTTTAGGTCTGATGGAGACGATGAGTGAATGTCGTTCATTGGTGTGTGTATTGATCGAATGGTGGAGGATGAGTCAAACGGGTGAATGGTTCATAAAGCACTGCCTAAGTCAGCGCAGACGCAGAAAGCAGCGTCGAATGGGAGCGTGCCGCATGGATAAGTAGGAAATTAGGGTATTTTTGATTTATTCAAACTCAAAAAATTTTAAAATACCTAACTTGGTATAGAAAATTCATAAAATTATAATAGCTCATTAAGTCATTAAAATTCATAAAATTTAAATAAACATAATGTAATTAAAAAAATTAAAAAAATTTGTTCCACGCTATAAATAATGATCATTTTAACTCTCTTTAAAAATTTGAAACTCATTTAAAATATATTTAATATGAAAGTCTATTTTTTAAGGTAAATGGGATTTTCACAATAAAATAATTATAATAAATAAAATATAATTAGGAAAATTGTGGAAATGGTTTTGGGGGTTCCTTGTGATCAGGGGCACCTAAGAAAATTAAAATAGATGTTAAATAAATACTTTATTTTAAGCTAATTTTTCATTTTAAAATAATTAAAATTAATTAAAATTCACAAAAATATGAAAATGCGCCAAAGTGTCCCAAATTGTTCTCTCGTCACTTGGGACCTTCTAAAACATTTTTCATAATTTTTCTAAAACAATCCTGTATTTTTAAATGCTAAAAATGTTTTTTTCTTATTTTCGCATTAAAATAATTACAGTACTTAAAATAAAAATCATTAAAATAAAAATTTTTTGTTTCTTTGGGTTCTTTGGACTTAGAAAGACTAAAGAAAAATATAAAAGGTTTTTTTTAATTTGAGTTATATTTTCTATTTCATTATTTACTAAAATCAAAATATAATTATAATAATTAAAATATAATTTAAAAAACCATGAAATTTGGTCCAAGTGGTCCTCTGACCTAGGTGAATCTTTAGTATTTTTTCCATCAACAGAAACTTTACTTCAATTAATTAAATAAATTAACATGGAAAATTCCTATTTTTGAGTAAAAATAATTATTAAAAATTAAATTAAAAAAATTATAATTTTTCCTTTGATATTTTAATTATCCATTAGGGGGAGGGGGCTTAAAAATTTCAAAGTAATTTAAGTTTAATTTAATGAGTTATGAAGTGGATAGGCCCTAGGGGCAAAATTGTAATTTTGGGATCTTTATGCCCTAGTTAAATTTTAAGATTAATAAAAGGGTAGATGGGTCTTTGATCATAATAAACTCTTTTGGATGTTTGAAGCATGAGGGTTTAAAAGGTAGAAACCAATTCGTCGCCTTTCTACAGTAAGGGTAAAAGTGTAATTTTCTTGAATTATTGTGATTTAGAGGTTAACCTAATTAGAAGATCTTAAGGTAGTGGTCTTTAGCTAGGAAGATAATAACTTGCCTATTTGAAGCCCCCAATTGGTGATGAAATGATAAATGAGACTTTTAATGAGAATTAAATTTCATTTAATTTAACATTTTGATTATAACAAACTTGCCCTAAAAATTGGATTTATGGGCTTAATAGTGAGCTAGGCTTGATATTTAAACTTGTTTAATGAGAATTAGAAAAGAGGAACATGACTAATCAATGAACACCCTTAAACACTACAGACCCAATTTTAATTATGGGTTTAAGATGTTAAATGACTGGAGCTTGCCCTCAAGGGCACCACTTACATAACTCTTAAACGAAATATCGAGTGATTGTCCGAGTACCCCCGCTCTTGAGTTAATTAAAATATTTAGGTTTATTGAGCACAGAATAAATTAATTCATTGAATCTAAATTTAACTTCGGATGATTAATTGAATAACATAATAAGTTTAAATGAACTCGAAATGTTTCAAAGGGTTCTTAAAGTTGCTAGGGATTGTTCCCCGAACACTTTTATGACATTTTGAATAATCTGAAGAGCAACTGAACTTATTATACTTTTTTCCAGAAAGTCATCCATTAAAACTTTTAGGGACCCACCAAGTTATGCCTCGAGACGTGATAATTCACCTAAATTAAAAAAAAATTCCCTACACTACATATCTTAGACTAATTGACCCAGTGCTCAAGGATTTGAGTCTTTTCTGAGGTGTTTAAATCCTTTTGAGCAACTGGTGATATTTATTTTTTAGCATATATGGATCATTGGGTTTGCGTAAGTCTTTGGTCTAGGTGGCTAGGGTAATGAAAATAATGCTAATGTATGTTAAAATGAGGGATATGATATGGGATTTAAATAGTATCTCCTACCTTAAGGACCTTTGATAAAAGGAGAGGATAAGAACCAATGATACTATTCAACTAATGTTGAGGGGATAGCTGCCCCCGATACTCTTAGATTGCTTGTAGTCTTAGCTTGATCTAAGTAATTAACTTGTGGACTACACTACTTTGTATAATATTTATAAAAATGAAATTTCTTTGCTTGTTAAAGTAAACTTTACATGCATGCAAATTAAATTTAAAGATAAAAATCTATAAAGGTTCATGATTAATCACTTGGATTGAGGTTAGCACTGCTCTCTAAATGTTATTAGGTTGGTAGTTCTTACTTAAGGTTGGGAAGCACAGAGTCCAGCTCTGAGCACCCACCTTTACCAATGTCTTACACCCAGTTCCGGTCATCTATATGTGACTAATAGTTTTCTTTTACTTGTGACTTGCCACGACTCATTTTCCAACTTTTTCTCATATCGAATATTCCTGTTTACTTTAATACATTTTATTTAAATTCCTGCAAATATATTATGCTATACGATGCTAACCATGTAACGGCAGTAGAGGCCCAGGTACACATTTATATTTTATGTAGTGCAAATTTATTCATTTGCTTGACAACATTTCCTTATCTTCACTTATTTACTTTATATGCTAACAAAAATATATTTCCAAAAAAAAAGTTAATCCACATTTTTAAATTAACAACAACATAGCACGTCTTTTTGAATTTACAGGAATCCCTTGAATGAGGTAACCCTTGGTTGCTAACAAGATCTCCCCAATTTAAATGAGCTTAAAAACTCATTTAAACTAAGAAAATTAAAAAGAAATAGTGGTACCGAAATGTGTGTACCATGGGATCCTAACCGGTGTCGCTCTAATTAACTTTGAGCCCCCATAATACTTGATCAACAATAAATCTTTTCATTTAAATTGCAAAACCTTTCAAACATTGAACCTGAAGCTGTCACTTCGACACGGAGCTAACTCCGTAGGTTGCATGAAGAGAATGTACAGAAGAAAAACTTTGAGAGAACAAGCGGATCTACAGCAGAAATCATTCTTTAGAATTAAATAAAAAGGCATAGGACTTTGATGTTGCTCGTATAGTATGACATAAATCCTCACCTTATCTTTATATCTTTACACAATTAATTTGTGTAATTTAAGCCCTAACTTGCTTTGGGCTCCGAGGTGGTCGTTCATCACGACATAAATCCTACTACCTTCCAAGTTGTTTGTATGACTGAGACATGCAAGTGTAAATCATAAATAATAATAATTGGTAGGAGCAAACATTTAATAATATTTTCCCAAAATTATAGCCAAGCCATAGAATAGCTTGGGAAGCACTGAGGTTCTCCTCAGGATTTGTGAAGACCCTTAGTTTTCTCCTTTTGGATACCATAATAATTATTCTAAATTTTGTCCATTCGATACTCTTTTATCTTACCTTGAATGTCCTAAACTTTGAAATTCTTGAAGATAGTATTTTCTGATCTAAATCGAGAATTTTTATAGGTTATTGATACACCAAAATAATATGTTGTTTTAAGTGTACATTTTATGCTTTTTTTTGGTATATTACACTTTAAAGAATGGTATTTTCATTTTTTTTTCAGTTATATCAATTTTAGGCATTCGGAGCAAAAGTAGTAGAAATGACAAAATTTGGAGCCGAAACAGGGGATTTTGGGAATTCTAGCTCCTGATGCGCCAGACTAGTGCCAGAAGTGCCATTTCACAGAGTGCCGGTGCTAGAAGCACCATTTGACAAAGAGATGGTGCTAGATGCACCAGATTTGGTGCTTGAAGTACCAAAACCTAGAACTGCACGGTCATAAGCAAGTTGGCACCAAATGTATCATAATCAGCGCCAAATGCGCCAAAGATGACTTTTTACCGATTAAGGCAATTCAAGATAACTTTTGCACAAATATTGAAAGGGAAACTTGTTTTAAATACCCATTAGAGTGAGTCAATGCATTTAGACACTTTGAAAGGTTATTTTATGAAGGGATATGTCTCTTGGATCAATGAAAGTTTTTGGAGGGAGACAACCTTTAATAAAAGAAAGTTTTTGGAGAGAAACCTGTGATGTGTGAGGGGGGAGAAAAAGAGAGAATGTCAAGGGCTTGGAGATTCTCTTCAAGGATTGTAAAAGGAGAGGGAAGGTGAGAGATTTATTCTTCATTAAATTTTTAAGAGAGAATTGGAAGCGCTTATAAAGAGAGAATGGCTTTAAGAGAACTTCTAGGATTTTTCTTGTGAAGGCTTATGAGATAAGTTGTTTCTTTTTTTTTATTTTGTAAACTTGTTTTTATATATGAAATGCATGTTTTGTTGTATCCTTCTCATGAATTCTGAGTAGTATTTTTTATCCTTCTGCCTAATTTGAGATAAGATTTTGTGAAGAATTGATTTTGTTTTATACAATTTTAAATGTCAATAATTTATGATAATTTGAACACCGATCTTAATTTACTTTTTTATCTGGCTAATTGAATTGTTAAAATGTGTTGAGAAACATATGTTCTAAAAGGGCTATGATTTTTACAACATAGTGAGAATCACATTTGATTTCATGAGAGAGGATTTCATCCATGGAGTTAAGTGCAAAAAATATGGAATGTACATTGTTGGATGCAGAATTGGAGATTTTAAGGTGACAGATTAAAATTCCCAATTTAGTCCAATTTCTTGGTCGAATTGATTTTAAGGTTACCTCCCACAAAGCGCTTGGTTTAATGTCGTCAGCCTGATATTTTCAGTCTTTATTCTTGGTAACCGAACATTACAGACTCTTTAAAAACTGGTCTTTGACCATCAAAATATGATTTCAATTTGTGCTCATTCACTTTAAAAATCCTTCCAGTCGTGGGATCTTCAATATTAATAGCTTTATAAGGATAGACTTTAACAATTCTAAATTTCCCTTTCCACCTAGACTTTAGTTTTCTAGAAAATAATTTTAATCTTGAATTGTATAATAAAACTTTCGATCATTTCTATTATCTTTTGATCATAGAAATGAATCTGAGCATTATTATAAGATTAATTCCTGCATTATTATGAATTAGTTTTTTATTATCTTTTGATCATGTCATTCTTTCATTCTTTCCGTATAAATCTGAGCATTATCATAAGATTCATTCTTAATTTCTTCAAGCTCATTTAATTGCAGTAATATTTTCTCACTTTCATCTTTCAAATTGAAATTGAACTCCTTATTAGCTCAGTAAGCTTTACGCTCCAATTCTACTAGTAAGTGACAAGTCTTCCCAAAAATTAATCTATACTGGGACATTCCTATATGTGTTTTATAAGTTGTCATATATGCCCAAAATGTAGTATCTAATCTAGTAGACCAATCCATTTTATTAGGATTCACACTTTTTTCCAAAATTCTTTTAATTTCACGATTAGGTAATGATGGCACCTGACACGCCTAAAAATTGCTTGATTTTCCATATACATTTTGCACTTAATTTTAATGATATTGCACTTTAAAGGAAGGTATTTTGCATATTTTTGGTTTCAGGTACAAGAAATGTATTTCTGGAGAAAAAGAAACAAAAACGGTGCAATTTATAACAAAAACGAGCAAGAAATGAAATTTTGCCCTGTCACCTTTCGATAAGTCTTTCGATGCTTAATCTATTTTAAACTTCTTGCATATTTTTGAATCAGATTATACTTTAAAGGAAGGTTGTTTTCGTGCTTATTTTGTAGGGCTATCTGTTAGGAATACAACACAACTGAAATGATGTGAAATGGAGCTCATACGAAGCCAAACAGAGCGAAATAGTGGAGCTGCCCCAGAAATCTCGCTGACGGCGCCCTCAAGCTCACCGACGGTGAGATTTTTCCGAGAAGATCAAAAAATGACAAAAAAAGCTCGCTGACGGCGCCCTCGAGCCCACCGACGGCTCCCGAGAAGATTATGGATCGACTATTGGCAGTTATGGGCCCAGATTTGACGTATTTGGACACTTTTTGAAAGGATTCTTGTGGCAACTCTTCAAACTTCATCCCTACATGAGAGGAATGTTAGGAAAAGTGTGGAGAAAGTTTAGGGTTTTTAGAATAGGAGTAGAAATGTAAATTTCTACCCTTTTGGAGAGACTAGAGAGGAGATTTTGAGAGAATTTGTAATGAGAAGTTCTAACATTGCATGTATCAGCGGGAGACTTTGTGGGAGAGATATTCGTCTTTCTTTCAAAGGGAAAAAGCTAAGTATTGTGTTCTTCATTATATTTTAATTTTTTTAAACACTTATCTAGTGAATTTGTTTTGGTTAAATGAAGTTTTCGTTGTATTTTCTTCGTGCTTTGTGATGAGCTTCTCTTACTCTTGCTTCTTCTTTGAAAATAGTGGCATGAGAAGATTATGTCATTGTTTTCACTTTAATTTTCTTTTGAAAAGAGCATAATTCATGTTTAGGTTTTTGGAATTCTTGTTAAAAGAAGATTTAATTATAAATGTGATGGTTTTTACTTGCACTTCATTTACATTATAACAAGGGCCAGTTATAGTGTTAAAATTTGTTGTAATTTCATTGATCCGAAAGGGTGGTGTAATTCTCAACAAAGTGAAACCACATTCAAATTCTATGGATGGTGACATTCATGAGAGTTGAGTGCAAATAAATAGCAAAATATACTTTGATGGGCGTAGAATTGGAGATTTTAGGGTGACAGACAAAAATCCTCAATTTGGTAGGGTTTGGAAACTGAAGTGGAGATGTTATCCCTCAAGCAAGGGGAACGTGGGAGCTTTAAAGTGAGAGCCGGTATCCTCCCAGCCTAGCCACTGATTCAGTAAACAAACATATGATTAGTCAATTTTTTTTATTCCTGGACCAAAAGGTAAAGAATAGGATTGCTCCTATTTGACACATACAATACTTAATGCATCTCATTCCTTTACATTATCTAATTCATTACATAAGAATAGTAGTTTTTAATATCTCAAAATTCTTCAAACCAATTCATCCAAAAAGGGTTATCTTTAGAATTAATATTTGCATTTAGGAGTAGTTATTAGTTGTGTTAAACTTAAGACTTACATTTAGGAGTATCTGTTAGTAAAACCTCTTAAATCGTACTTCCAAACTAAGGACTACTAGTAGTAGATTAGAATTTGACTAAGGACCTCTTACCTCGCTTCCCTGTGGGATCAATAAACGGGACTCCACTAGAGCCCTGTATTACTTGAGCGATATGTATACTTGCATTTGAAATTGTGACTTCACAAAATCATTATAAATATATAAATCTGGGTTCATAAATACTTGCATATTAAAAGTTGCATCAAGTTTTTGGCGCTGGTGCCGGTGATTTAAATCTTCTACTAGTGGTCTCAAATTCATGTTTTTTTAGGTATATCTAAAGTCACTGTCATTACCCGGAACTCGTTATTCGTTGTCGCCACCAATTCTCTCATTGTTTTCATGATGTGTGTCTTTTGATTGAAAGGAGTCACCACTCTGTTCATCTATTTTACTGCCCTATTCTCCAGTTAACTTATTCTCTTGAAACATGTCAAGGATTTCAAGATTTTAAGAAACTAGTAGAAGGATGGAAAAGGGCTAAAAATAGAGAACATGAGAAAAGAAATGTTGTAAGGACTTTTTATTGTGGTATCATTATAGAGAAATGGTTTCTTATATAAGGAAAACCATATGAAAAACAAATGAATAGAGATTTTAGGTATATCACCTATTCCGAGTTCTTAATTTTTCTATAGGAACAATCTTTTATAGTTAATTACATCTTAGATAGTTAAAACTAGCAAAGAAACTCCAGACTCTCATCAACACTCGTTCTTCTAAGAAGTGTCAAGGCTAAGGAAAGAAACATCAAATGTTTATTCCTAGGGTAATAGATTTTTAAGAATCCAATTTTACCCTAAAGGTTTTGTTTTGTTTGTTCATGTCATCTCAGGTCATTTTGTTTTTGTTTTGTCATTTTACTTTTGTCATGTCAAGTCGTTTAGTTTTGTTTTGTTTTGTTTCCTTGAAACTCAACTTGTGAATTTCATCTTGCAAAATAGAGTTAGCACACCTTATAATATGCAAACAAAATCTAAAGTGAAATTTTGTTTTAATGTCTCTAATAAACTTGCAAAACAAAACACGATTAACATAAAATCATGTTTTCAGATTTATTAGTTTTGGTCGGTCATTTAAATGGTTAAATAATTTATAAACAACCCGATCAAAATGTCTATGGCTTCGTCATCCCAGGGCTGTAAAATATTTAGATTTACTTAGTCTGAAAGGTGTTTAAACCTGGACTGGAAAATTCTTTTCAGCAACCATAGATTATGTTGTCCAAGAAATCCTCATAAATCTAAACATAGATGTTCAAGTTGTGTTTTGTCATTTGTTCTAGGTCATATGTCGATTAGATCTGAAGGAGTTTAACTGAAACCTAAGATTTAGGTTTAATGTCGGTGAAAGTTGAAGATTTGATGTCATTCAATTTGGATAGATCTTAAGTTATGAAGATGGTTCAGGTTAAATGTAGGTAGAACCTAAAGTTTTAAGTCCAATGTGAGTAGGACTTAAAGTGTTTTAGGTTCAATGGATGTAGAACCTAACGATTAAAATGGTTTAAGTCCAATGTAGGCAAGACTTAAATTGATTTACGTTCAATGTAGGTATAACCTAAAGTCGATTTAGTTTCAATATGAACCTAATATTTGAAATAGTCTTAAGACCAATATGGGTAGGACTTAGAATTTAGTTGATTTAAGTTCAATGTAGGTTAAACTTAAAGTTTAAATTAATTTAGGTTAACTTGAGTTGAACCTAAGAGTTTGAGTTGGATCAGGTTCAAGTTGGGTTGAAATTGAAGGTTTGATTTGAGTTAGGTTCAAGTCGGGTTGAACCTAAGGAATTATGTTAAGTTAGGTTCTAGTTAGTTTGAACCTAAGAGTTTGAATTGACTTAAGTCTAATGTAGTTAAGACTTAAGGGTTGAGTTAGGTTCAAGTTGGGTTGAACCTAAGAGTTTGAATTGACTTAAGTCTAATGTAGTTATAACTTAAGGGTTGAGTTAGGTTCAAGTTGGGTTGAACCTAAAAATTTAAATTGACTTAGGTTCAAGTTGGATTGAACCTAAGATTTTGTGTTAACTTAAGTTCAAGTTGGGTTGAACTTAAGGATTTGAGTTGAGTTAGGTTCAATTTGGATTGCACTTAAGGGTTTACTGTTGACTTAGGCTCAATTTGAGTTGAACCTAAGTTAAAGGTCAGATTTAGGTTCATTATATGTGAAACCTAAGGTTCAGTTAACTTGGGTTTAAGTTGGGTTGAACCTAAGTTTGAAGTTGAGTTAGGTTCAATTTGGGTTGAACCTAAAGTTAATGTTGACTTAGGTTCAATTTGAGTTGAACCTAAGTTAAAGATTTGATTTAAGTTCAGTATATGTTGAACCAAGGCTTGGTTAGCTTGGGTTCAAGTTGGGTTGAACCTAAGTTTGAAGTTGAGTTAGGTTCAATTTGGGTTGAACCTAAAGTTGATGTTGACTTAGGTTCAAGTTAGGTTGAACCTAAGTTAAAGGTTTGATTTAGGTTTAGTATATGTCGAACCTAAGGTTTGATTAACTTTGGTTCAAGTTGGGTTGAACTTAAATTTGAAGTTGAGTTTGGTTGAAGTTGGGTTGAACCTAAAGTTGATGTTGAATTAGGTTCAAGTTAGGTTGAACCTAAGTTAAGGGTTTGATTTAAGTTCAGTATACGTTGAACGTAAGGTTTGGTTAACTTGGGTTCAATTTGGGTTAAACCTAAGTTCTAGGTTTGATTTAGGTTCAATATGGGTTAAAGCTAAGGTCTTGTTAACTTGGGTTCAAGTTGGGTTGAACCTAAGTTTGAATTTGAGTTTGGTTCAATTTGGTTTGAACCTAAAGTTGTTGTTGTCTGAGGTTCAAGTTAGGTTGAACCTAAGTTAAAAGTTTGATTTAGGTTCACTATATGTTGAACCTAAGGTTTGGTTAATTTGGGTTCAATTTGGGTTGAACCTAAGATCTAGGTTTGATGTAGGTTCAATATGGGTTGAACCTAGGTTTGGTAAGATCTAATTGGGGTTAGGTCTAATTATGGTTTAGAGGCTACTTAAGCTTAATGTAATTAAGGCTTAAGGATTAATTAAATTTAATTAGAGTTAAACTTAACTATTGTTTAAAGGTTGGCCGAATGTAAGTAAGACTTAAGGGCTAATTAAGTCTAATTAGGGTACACTTAATTATGTTTTAAAGGTTGTTTAAGCCTAATCTAAGTAAGGCTTAAGGGTTAATTAAAACTAATTGGGTTAGACATAATTATGGTTTAAAGGTTGTTTAAGCTTAATGTAAGTAAGGCTTATGGGTTAATTAAATTTAATTGAGTTAGACTTAATTATGGTTTATGGTTAATTAAACCTAATGTTAGTAAGGTTTAATTAGTTTAATTAGGTCTAATTAGAGGTTATACATAATTATGGTTTAGGGTAAATTAAACCTAATGTAAGTAAGGTTTAATTAGGTTAATTAGGTCTAATTGCGGGTTAGAACTAATTATGGTTAATGGTTAATTATACATAATGTAAGTAATGTTTAATTAAGTTAATTAGGTCTAATTAAGGGTTAGACCTAAATATGGTTAATGGTTAATTAAACCTAGTGTAAGTAAGGTTTAATTAAATTATTTAGGTCTAATTCAGGGTTATAACTAATTATGGTTTATGGTTAATTATACCTAATGTAAGCAAGGCTTAAATAGATTGATTAGGCTTAAATTGGGCTAAGTCTAATAATGGTTTAAGTTGATTAAGCCTAATTTAAGTAAGGCTTAATAAAATTAATTAGATCTAATTAGGGTTAGACCTAATTGAGGTTTATAGTGTTAAACCTAATGTAACTAAGGTCTAATGGAGTTTAATTAGGCCTAAATGTGGTTTAGACCTAATTAGGGTTTATGATATTAAAACTAATGCAGTTAGGGTTTAACTAGAGTTTAATTAGGTCTAAGTTGTTGTTTAGACTTAATTAGGCTATTGTTGAGTTAAACCTAATGTAGTTAAAGATTAACTATGGTTTAATTAGGCCTAAACGTGGTTTAAACCTAATTAGGATTTGTTCAGTTGAACCTAACGTTGTTAAGGTTTATCTAGGGTTTAATTAGGTCTAAATGTGGTTTAAACTTAATTAGGATTTGTTGAGTTAAACCTAATTAGGTCTAAATGTGGTTTAAATCTTATTAGGATTTGTTCAGTTGAACCTAATGTTGTTAAGGTTTAACTAGGTTTTAATTAGGTATAAATGTGGTTTAAATCTTATTAGGATTTGTTGAGTTAAAACTAATGTAGTTAAGGTTTAAATAGGGTTTAATTTGGTCTAAAAGTTCTTTAAACCTAGTTAGAGTTTATGGAGTTAGACCTAATGTAGTTAAGGTTTAACTAGGTTTAATTAGGTCTAAATATGGTTTAGACCCAATTAGGGTTTATGATATTAAACCTAATGTAGTTAAGGTCTGACAAAGTTTTAATTACGCCTTAATGTGGTTTAGATCTGATTAAGATTTAAGATTTTTGGTTTCAGCTAGATGGATCCTAAGTGACTTTGTTAGGTTTACCTTGCATTCAGATAAAGTCTAAGTGACTAGACATGAATGTTTTCTCATTTTGAGTCTATAAAGTTAAACTCAATGATCTTTGAGAAGATGGTTAGACCCTATGTCATTCAAGTCTAAAAATCAGGGTTTATCAACCCTATATATCACCAAAGGCTAGTGTCTAAGCCTAAAGAAATCTAGGGCTAAATATTTAATTTTAGTTTTACAATTTTGACCCTAGAGATGAAATGTCATTTTTAAATTTGTAAATGGTTAAAATTTGTCATTTTAGAGTTCAAAAATGTTACTCTAAGTTTTCTAACCATTTCTAATTTTAATTTCGAATTTCATTAATTTTAATAATTATTTTAAACATAATTGTAAAAATATGATATAAATTGAGAAATTGAGTCATAGGGAATATTTCTGTCCTTGGGAAAATTATGGAAGATTCCTGAGGACTTAGTGATAATTCCCTAAAAGTTTCAGAATTTTTGAAAATATAAATAATTTTAAATAATTAAATTACTCCAGCAAGTATATAATTAATACAAAGTTAAATATAATTAATTAAATTTTGATTTTATGTCCAAAATATTCTACTCACTGTCCTGAGTTCAGAGGTATTTTGGTTATATTTTTGTGTGAAAAGTTATGAATTTTCAAACTTTTGGACATTTTCTGAATTTTTGAATTTCCTACTTAAAGGAAATTCCGCGTGGCCCCTGACTCATTCTTTGGATGCTTTGAATCTGATGTGGCGTGACTTTATTTTTTGGGGTTTTACATCTAGAAGCCACGTGGCTCGTGGTTTGAATTGTTTCGGATGGACAACTCTACGATTCGACCCCATCTGTGTCATTCATTTCCAATACACGGAAATGGACGACATCGGTTCATCGTTCTAAAGGGAGATGAACCGAGAAGCATCCATTTATTTGGCTCAAGATCTCTTTGGATCTTTGACCAAAATTAATTATTTTTGTTTCTAGAGGATCATCTCCTCCAGAAGAAGACATCCATACAGTTGTTTTGTCATGAATTAATAATACATTTCACAAAGGGTGAAAACCGAGCCGAAATTAGGTTTTTAGTCCATACCTTGGTCACAGTCAATGAAACTTTGATGTAATTGGTTCTAGAGCTGTCTTAAAGTTAGCAAGTTCACATTTTATTCAATTTGAGTTGAAATCAACTCTGTATATGAGTTCAATGAAAAGGTGTAATCGATTTCATTAAACTATAAGGTGGAGGTTATAGGAGAGGCTGATTTCAATTGCAAACTCATCCTTAAGGCTCAGAGGTGGATTTGGAATTATCAATTTGAGATTTTAGAAGGTTTGGTGTCAATCTAAAAATCTATCCTAATTTTTAGATTCAAAATTGAGCTTATAAAGTTGATTATGGAGGCTTGATCCAGGGGGTTTTTGTTGCTTTAAGTAGAGGCAACAATTTTGGTCTTGGAAGATTCAGGGATGTGACAGTGTATGTCTCCTCCTTATGGAAGCTCATGACAAGCTCTTTTTATAGCCATTAATGGTGGCTTCCTGGTTTAGGGCTATTGAGGGAAGGTGGCTCTTATCCTTAGATTACCTTTACGATAAGTTCCAAGAGCATCTTTGTATGAATAGAGTTTTTGATCAATTATCCTTATGGTTTTCCATTTAGTTTAAAATTTAGGATTCAATTTTGGCTCCCTCGTATTAGCAAATTTGGATGGTGTGAATGACAACTTAACCAACATGATAGAGCGTTCACCAAGTGAATTTTGTGGGTCATTTAATGATGTTGAGGAAGGGATGACACATACCCTTCCTCATCATCCCTCATTAAGTTAAGTTCGTGATTACCTTAATCATGGGAAAATGAGGTTGGTATAGGTCTCTTTATCATTTGAGGTTGATGGAGGTGTAAGATGAGCTTACCCCCTTTCATTCCATCATTCATGAAGAAATGACACATAAGTTCCTCCCTTCATGGTTACTCCATAATGATTTTTGTCTTTTTTCATGGATGATGTGTCATGGCTTATAATAGGTCTTATGGGCCATGAATGACCTATTATTTAACCCTTCACATGTTCAATTTAATTTTGAAAATTATTTATGAATTTTAGATGACATATGTGATGTCATTTAATTTAGGGTTAAATGCTCATAAATCCATTTTTAATTAATTATGTCATTAATTAAAAATGTACGAAATTATAACATGAACCCTTAAATTGGTTAGAATGATTTTGGCTATTGATCATTTGGCTAATTTCATCAATTTGGTCCAAAATTGAATATTTTTACCAAACTTGACCAATGTTGACTAGAGTTGACCAACGTTGACCAATTCTTGTCTAGGGTTGACTAATGTGACCTACCTAACTTTGTGAATTTTGTGTTAGTCATAGGATCCATAGGTTGGTGATATGACTTGGGCTTGACCAAGGTTGGCCTAGCTTGACCAAGTTCGACCAAAATGGTCAAATTGACCACATGGTGCTTTCTTGACCATATGGTGGTCATTTGGGTCTATGGACGATTATATGGTCAATATGGTGACCATGGGATTGAATTTAGCCATTTTGACCGATAATTGGTCAATGGTCTTTATAGTATGTGTGTGTGTGTGACCATTTTAGTGTTTTAAAATGGTCAAATGATCTAATTTGACCAATTTAGGGTTTAAACTGATCAATTGGTCCAAGTTGACCACAATTGACTTGTTTGACCAAAATTGATCATTTAGGTCAAAGTTAACCAATTGGGCTAATTGGGTGTCAATGTTGGCTTTTTGGTCAATGTGATGACCATTAGGTCAAGATTTAACTAGATTAGGGTTTATCATGTTCACTCTATGGTCAATGTGATCATTTCAAAATGTTGTCATTATTGAGGTCCAGTAAAGAGTATTTTGAGAATTAATTCAATTTTTAAAGTTTTAGTGACCCTAGATTTGTCCAAAGAGGTCAATATTGGTAGACATTTTTGCCTTACTGATCATAATGTTCATTTTCAAGTCATTTGAAGATGTCTGAGGATCTTGAGTCATAAGATTACTCAAGCTATGTGTGGTATGTAAATGTCATTTTAGGATCTTCAAAAAAAGTATGGTCAACAAATATTTCTATCAAATCACTAGTCTGGGGATGATAACCAGTTGCAATTTTATGCATTAAATTAAAATTTTGCGCGAGTCTTGCAATTGTTGCATTCCTAAAATGAGATCCTCCATTGGTAATGATTACTGTCGACATTGCATATCTTGTAAAAATATTTTTAATTAAAACTTTTGAAAATGTCGAGCATCACATCGAGGTAAAGCGATTGCTTCTATTCATTTTGAAACATAATCCACTGCAAATCCGTA
>NEWO01000337.1:624534-653464 GCA_003013225.1 Phalaenopsis aphrodite | reverse complement strand
TGATCACATGTTTTTATATATATATTAACATTTCTAAAAAGAGCAGACCAATAAAATCTAGATTGTAAAATTTTGAACAGTTCTATCATTCCCAAAATGACCTCCAAATTCAGAATCATGACATTTTTTGATAATTTCTTGAATTTCTTTGTAAGGCACACATCGTCTCATTACTAAATCTTTGCTTTTTTTACACAAATAAGGGTCATCCCAAAAATAAGATTTTGGATAACGAATGAATTTCTTTTCCTGTTGTTTTGTTAGTCCATATGGTAAAATACCAATAATAATATAATTTATAATATCAGCATACCACGGTATTTCCTATCCTTTTACAACATAAAGTTGGTCATCAGGAAAAGTTTTATTATTTTCTTTTTCCAAATCAAGTTTTTCTTTCTGTTCTAGACTAAAAAGATGATTAGCAATTCGATTATCAGTCTCTTTCCTAACGACTACTACAAAGTCACTCTTGCATCAGAAGTACTCATCTAATTAACTTTGGTTTCACATCCTTCTTCTGCATTAAATTTTTAATAGCTGAGTGGTCAGTATGCATAACACATTTAGCTCCAATCAGATATGACATAAACTTATCAAAAGAATAAAAATTGCTAATATCTTTCTTTCAGTAGTGGTATATTTAATTTGAGCATCATTAATAGACTTACTAGCATAGTATATGACTTTAAAAATCTTATCATATTTTTGCGCTAATACAACTCCAATTGCATAATCACTAGCATTACAGATTAATTTAAAAGGTATCTCCCAATCAGGTTAAACAATTATAGGAGCAGTTATCAATTTTTTCCTTTAAAGTTTCAAAGGCTTGAAGGCAATCTTGGTTAAAGTCAAATTTTGTATCTTTTTTTGGAAATTGGCATAAACACTTTGTAATTTTTGAAAAATCTTTAATATTTTGCCTGTAAAATCCATAATGTCCTAAAAAGCTCCTAAATCCTCTTACAATAGTGGGTGGAGGTAGGTTTGATATTACATGAATTTTTGCAGGATCTACTTTCATGCCATTTTCTAAAATTTTATGTCGAAGCATAATTCCTCCTGCAACCATAAATTGACATTTTTTCGAGTTTAATATGAGACTAGTCTTTTCACATCATTCTAGAACTTTCTTTAAACTAATTAGACATATTTTAAATGAAGTTCCAAATACAAAAAAAAGTCATCCATAAAGACTACAATTCCTTTTTCAATTAAATCACTAAAATTAATATCATGCATCTTTGAAATATTACAGGTGCATTACATAATCCAAAGGGCAATCTCCGAAAAGCAAAAGTTCCGTAATGACTAGTAAATGTTATTTTATCTTTATCCTCTAGAGTAATAAGTATTTGATGATAACTGGTATGTCCATTTATAAAATAAAAATATTCCTGTTCAGCCAGCCAATCCAACATCTGGTCTAAAAAGTGTAAAGAAAAATGATCCTTTTTGGAGGCTGAAGTTATTTTTATATAATCTATGCAGATCCACCATCTAATGACTTATCTTGTTGATATTAATTCATTATTCTCATTTGTCACAACAGTTACACCTTCTTTCTTTGGAACATAGTGAACTGGACTCACCCAAGCACTGTCTGAAATAGGATATATTATTCAGACATCTAACCATTTTAAAATCTCTTTCTTAATAACTTCTTTCATCATAGGATTCAATCTCCTTTAAGGATCAACTCTTGGTTCATGTTGATCTTCCAATTAAAGTCTATGCATATAAATTTAAGGGCTAATTCCTTTAGTATCATATAATGTCCATCCAAATGCTAATTTATATCTTCTTAAGATTTCCAACAACTGTTGTTCTTGCGTATCAGTTAATTCTAAGGATACTATAACAAATAATGTAGACAAATTCTCTAAAAATTCATACTTCAAATGTGTAGGAAGTGTTTTCAGTTCTAGTTCAGGTGGTTTCTTAATAGATGAAATCAAATTCTAATTACTTTTTGTAGGGTCTAACATTTTAAATTTTTCCTGAACATAATCTAAATTTTCTTTACTCACTTATGTAGATTCATCTTAAATTTTATCCTCATCTTGATCTTCCAAATATTCCTTTTCAAATTCATTTTTGAATATCTTCTTGAAATATTCATGGCTTAAATATTCATAAATATCCATTCTGAAGCATTAATTCTCTTGCTTTGTTGCAAGGTATCTCATTGATTTTGCAATATTAAATGTAACCTCTTGATAACTAACTCTCATAAACTAGTTATTTTATCTGGACATCTATCAAAGCTCTTCCAGTGATAATGAATGGTCTTCCTAAAATGATAGGAATTTCCTTATCTCCCTCCATATCTAATATAATAAAATCCAAAGGAAAGATAAATTTATCAACCATTATCAAACATCTTCTATAAATCTTTTAGGATAGGTAATCGAACAATCAGCTAACTGAAGAGTTACAGTTGTAGGTGAAATAATTCCTAAACTTAACCTTCTGAAAATTGATAAAGTATAAGATTAATACTGGCTCCTAAATCACATAAAGCTTTTCCAAAAAATCTTTTGCCAATAGCATAAGGAATAGTAAAACTTTCAGGATCTTTAAGTTTTTTAGGAAGCTTCTTCTGAGTTATATCACTACACACTTCTTTGAGTTCAACAGTCTCATTATCTACAAGCTTCCTATTCTTATTAAGTATATCCTTCATGAACTTCACATAGCTTGACATTTGTTCTAAGGCTTTAAGAAATGGAATGTTTATCTTCAATTTCCTCAATATCTCAAAAATTTTTGAAAATTGGTTATCTCCAGTTTTCTGCTTCAATCTTTGAGGAAATTGAAGTGCTGGTCTTTCTAGAGTGTTTTTCATTGGTTTAATAGGACATTCTGACTCAAAATGAGAATCTTCAGCAGATTTTTCATTTTCCATTTCATCTTCTCAACTTAAACTTCCATTTCTTTTTTAACTCAATTTTCTAATTCCTTTCCACTTCTCAGTTGAATAGCCTTAATTTTCTCATTGTTATGTTCATTAGGATTTGCTTCAACATTACTAGACAACATTCTTGGATATCTATTACAAAGTGTAGCAGCAATACATGCCAATTGATTTTCCATGTTTCTAATTGCAGCACCTTGACTTTGTAATTGTCATAATTTCTTAAAGGTCTCTGATGATGTTCATCATCATTACTCACATTGCAAGCCATTTTTCTAATACGATCTACCTCTTTTTGTTGTTTTCTAATTTTTTTAATACTTCTTTCTAACTCACAATCGTAAAGCACTAAATTTTCAGATCTTACACTACACATAAACAAACACAATAAGTAATTAAAATAAGTAAAGACAAAAAAATATGAAATTATTCAAACTAAACTACAAATAGTTTTTTTAAATAAAAATAATTCAAATTATAAAATAACTTTCTACTACTTTTCATTACTTCCCCGACAATGGTCACCAAAAACTTAATGCGGGAGGATTTAGTGCGTTAATTTTGTAAATATCTTTCAATATTACAAAATACACACGACAGATAAAATAGTAAAATGCTAAGTAATCCCAACAAAAATAACTTTGATGAAAATAGTTTTATCTTTTAAAGCTCTTTAAACTGTCAAATCTTCTAAAATTAATGTAAGTTTACGTTTCGCTAGAGTAACAAAGAGCTCTAATGGAATCCTAGATATCGATTCTACAGGGAAGTTGGAAATGCCTATTAGTAAGCTCTTATGATTATAATATGAACTACAATTTTTAACTACAAAAGTGAAGTGCTAGATTTAAATATAAAGTAATAGAGTGAATGCTAAATAAAATGTAGTAAAAAGACAAAGTCAATTAAACTAATTGTTAAACTTTCAAAAGTAACAAAGTTTTTGTGACAAAGAGTTCAAATTTAAGAAATTATCATTCCCCTTTATGATACATTAAAATAGTATGTTGTTTTAAGTATAAATTTCATGCTAATATTTTGGTGATATTGCACTTAAAAGAAATGTACTTTCATATTTTTGTTGCAAGTATATCATATTTAGGCATTTGAAGAAAAAGTAGCAAAAATGACGAACTTTGGAGCTAAAAATGTGAATTTTGGGAAATTCTGGCGTCAGATGGAATAGAATGGCCTCAGAAGTGCCATTTAATAGAGAGCTGGCGCATAAGTGCCATTTTACAAAGAGCTGGCGCCAGATGAGCCAGATTTGGCGCCCGAAGTGCCAAAGAACCAAGAACAACATGGACTTAAAAATGCTAGCGCCTGATGCAGCAGAACGAAAGCCAGATGTACCAAAGAAAACTTTTTTGTAGATTAAGGTAGTTCAGAACAAATTTTGCATGAATTTTTAAAGGGACTCTTGTTCTAAACACCCATTGGAGTTATTCAATGCATCTAGATACTTTAGAAAGTTCTTTTATGAAGGGATTTGTCTTTTTGATCAATAGACATGTCTTTTAAATTCAAAAGGGTTGAATTTTAACACTTTGGGGGAAGGAAAATTGGAATAAGTTCCTAACCCCCTCTATGTTTTTTTTTATTTGGAGAATTTTTTAGAAACTGATCCCTGTAGATGATATTCTTAAACTTAAGGGCCAGAGAGGCCCTTCTAGATGCCACCTTTGTTACTCTGAGGTAGAATCAATTCCTCGTCTCTTCTTCAATTGTAACTTTGCTCAGAAGGTCTGAAAGGAGCTCTCATAGAGTTTTAACATTAATGTACTCTCTTTAGATTGGTCTACACTTGAATCTTGCTGGAGGGATTGGTTTAAACTAAAATTGGATGCTGTCCCATTTATTGTTGTTTGGTTTCTTTAGATGGCAAGGAATAAAGTTAAATATGATTATCTTCTCCCAACAGCGGCTCATATTGTTGTTAACTGTAAGGCTTTCATACATAAGTTGGTAACACTCAAAGGCTTTCCTGATATTTGTAACTCTCAATTGCAGTCTCATACCCCCATTTCCTCTTTCACTGTCTCTAAAGTATTCTGAACTAAACCTCCACATCCTTATATAAAAGTGAGCACTGATGGTAGCTTTAATAGTTATACAGCTGGTTATGGTGGTAACTTTAGAGATGCTAATGACACTTGAAAATTGTTCTACTACTGCTCTATCATTGCACATGATGCTCTTGAAACTGAATTTGCTGCTGCTTTTTGCGCTATTCAGGTTGATGTTTGGATGAAGTGGGAAAACCTGCTTATGGAAACAGGCTCCACACTCCTTATTCTGCTAATGAGAAGTGTTCTTCAGTTATATATATATATATATATATATATATATATATATATATATATATATATATTCAATGACCAACTCCAGGGGGCTTTCACTGCTTCTAGAGGACTAAAGCAAGGTGATCCAGTCTCTCCCACTATCTTTATTATTGCTATTGATTACTTTTCTAGAATGCTTGACAGAAACATCCTCAATAATCAGTACTCCAGATTCCACCATAGATCCAATTTACCAATTTCCCATCTCATGTATGTTGATGGCATTATGATATTATCCAATGTTCATAAGATTGCTGTGAAGAAGGTTTATAGATACATACAACAATTTCAAAAATAATTTGGAATGGAATTCTGCTCTACTAAATGCCAACTTATATTTAACAAGAGGACTTCTTCCAATACCAAGCAATTGATCTCCAACTACACTGGCTTCTTTACTGTTAAGGGCCCTGTAAGGTATCCGGGGGTTCAAATCATTAGGGGGAGATCAAAATTTACCCAATTTGATGAGGTCCTACAGAAAATTCAGAGAACTCTATCCAGCTGGTTTCACTAAGAATCACTCTTCTGAAAAGTATCCTGACTACCTTCCCCTCTTATATCCTTCAAACCAACTACCTCAGGAAAAGCACCCAAATCCAGTTGGAGAGAGCTTTTAATAGATTTTTATGGGCTGATCAAAGAAAGCAGTTACACTGGGCTTCTTGGCAGAAGGTAGCCAAACCTATTTCAGCTGGTGGGCTGGGGTTCAAGGGGCTCCAACAAGTTGTAAACATTAATTTCTGTAAGATGTGGATTCAGTTCAGAGCACAAACTTCATTGTGGACAAAATTCATGTATGGTAAGTATTGCAAGGGCCAACACCCCTCCCTTATTACTAAAAAGCTGGGAGACTCCAAAATTTGGACAAATATGCTGCAATTCATAGAGCAAGCAGAAGACATGTACATTTGGGATTTGGGGAATGGTAAAGTGAACTTTTGGCTTGACAACTGGTGTCCTAAAGACTGGATTGGGGCCCCCCTCCAGACTTTAACCCTCAGCTCCTAGTCTGTGACCTCTGGGATGAGGACTCTTGGGATGTTCCTAAGCTCCAATCTTTCATTCAGGAGCCTCACTTATCTCTAGTCACAAGAACTTTGTTTGATAAAGGCAGAAATGATAGGCAAAGCTACACTAACCAAAGCTTGACCAAAGCAATTTATGCTAAGTTAAATCTTTAGGAGAAGGTCAATTGGGGTGAGGTCATTTGGAACAGATTTCCATTCCCTTCCATATCCTTCTTTTGCTGGAGATTCTTCAACAACCTCTTGCCTACTGATGATATTCTTAAACTCAAAGGTTTAAAAGGACCTTCTAGATGTTATCTTTGTCTGAAAAGTGAGGAGAGCATTAACCACCTGTTTTTCAAATGTGAGTTTACTCATGAGGTGTGGAAAGAGCTCCTTTATGGGATTAAGGATGATCTCTTGGACAAGGACTGGACTAGTCTTTATGCTGGTTGACATAGCTGGAGAAGTACACAGGAGGAGTAAATCCTCTTCATAGTGGCTTGGTTCTTATGGATTGGTAGGAACAACAACAAACATGATGATAAGAGTATCCAATATAACAGGGTAACCAGAAACTGTGTTGCCTATCATAACAAAATCACTCAGCTTAAGAACCTCCCTAGCTTAAATATGGCTCAGACCAGTACCACCATTAATCACAACAGAATTGAGACTGTCACTTGGAACCCTTCTGATATTCTAACCATGAAAATAAACATTGATGGTAGCTTCTCTAAATGGGGTGCAGGGGTGGGAGGGGTTTTCAGAAATTCCTCCAGTAAATGTCTACTATTCTTCCATGCTCCTACTGTGACAAATGATGCTCTTGAAGCTGAGCTTATTGTTGTTTACTGGGCCCTTACATTTTCACAAAAAGCAACTTGGCAGAAAGTATGGATTGAGGTTGACTCTTTACAGCTAATCTCTTTGCTGAATTATGATTAGCTATCCTCAGGGCACCATATGCAATGGAAGCAAAAAATTGGCACTTTTTACAAAAGTCTTACAATTCATATGTCTTTCATTTATAGAGAAGGTAATCAACCTGCTAATTGGCTTGCCAGACAAGGAACCTATGCCAACTCCATTTCTGTTGATACAAGACCTCTAACCCCCCTTGCCCTCCTACTCCATGGAAACAAGCTGAAGACCCTCACCTCAGATTCAAACCTAGCCCACTTAAAGAGATTTAGTGCAATGTTTTGCTTTCTCCTTTTTTGTTTTTCTTTTACTTGTAACTCTCTGGTAACTTTTTTAGGATTGGGCTCCCTCCCTTTGTCTGGGGACCCCTCCTTTAAGAACCTTTGTAATAATTTTGATGATCAACATGTAGGGAGCCGTATAATGCTCCTTCAATATATATATATATATATATATATATATANTATATATATATATATATATATATATATATATATATATATATATATATATATATATATATATATATATATATATTCAAATGATTTTAATTTTTGCACAATCCATATACTCATTGTAAAGGGGAATGATGTTTTATTAAATTTGAGCTCTTTGTCACGAAAATTTTGTTTAGTTTTAGTAATTTTACTTTTGAAAGTTTAGCAATTAGTTTAATTAATTGTCTTTTTATTACATTTTATTTAGCATTCACTCTATTACTTTATATTCGAGTTTAACACTTTACTTTTGTAGTTTAGAACTGTAGTTTACATTATAATTTTATGAATTCACTCATAGGCATTTCGAAATTCCATGTCAGTTCATTATCTAGGATTCCATTAGAGTCATTTATTACTTGAGCGATACGCCTACTTGCGTTATTTTTAAGGGATTTGACAGTTTAAAAATTTTTAAAAGATAAAATTATTTTCATTAAAGTTATTTTTGTTGAGATTAATTTGCATTTTAGTGTTGTATCTGCCATGTGTATTTGATAATATTGAAAAATATTTGCAAAATTAACGCACTAAATCCACCCACGTCAGTTATCTTGGTCATTTAAGATGTTATTAACTATAGGAGGTTGCACTTATAGAAAACTTTAGTTCCCAACTTAATATAAACCCTATCTAATCTTTCATATTAGATAGGAGAAATTTGTTGGTCAATATAAATTGTTTCAGAAGCTAAAACAGATGTTATAATATCTGTAGTTTATTTAATTGAGTCTCACTTATAAGTAATGTGTTTATTCCTTGGGATAAATGTATTGCTTGCGGAGTTGTGTTCCTTTATTTAAACTACAATATATATGAGAACAGTTCACTCTCGTATTTTCAAGATCAAAATTTTATTTTCCAAAACTATAATATGTGTTAAATTAAAAATATACTTTCCCACAAAGGCAACCGACAACAAACAAATCCATGTTCTTCGTAGCACCAAAGTTAACCCTATCATAGCGACGTGCAACAACGATGAGAGAAAAAACTGCATATCGAAGCTTCCCACAAACCCTAGCAGAGACATGAGAATAAATGGCGGTAGAGACCAAAAGGCGGAATGACCCTTATTCGTGGAAGCCTAGTTGGTTAAAAGGCGGGATACTCCAGAAGGCAGACTAGCCGAACGAGCGGGTCGAACATTAAATTTTTGTTTTTTTTTAAACTTAGTGTGGGACCCACCATTACACGTGGCCTAAATTCATTGGACTCCGGACATTACACTACATTCGGAGCTCAGACTAGAAATTTTTGCTTGGAATTGAGGGCCTAATTGAGCAAGATGTCCATTTTTTTCTCATGGAGGCTTTGATTTTCTTCAAAACATCTATTTTTAAACTATTTTTTCTTTCTTTCTTTTTCTATTGAGTTGATTTTGAAATTGAGATATTAAGGGTTTGCTTAAGATCATTTTTATTTAGTTTTTATTTAAAAAGATATTTATTTAGTATTTTTTGCTTGTTTTTATTTTTAATTTTAAAAAATCTATTTATTTATTTTTAAAAACAGCCAAAAGATTTTAAAATGTAAGTGTTTAAAAATAATTAAATACCGTATAACATATTAACTTTTTTTTGAGGGATTTACATAAATACCATCCAAAGTTATCAAATTTCATATTTAATACATCATAGTTAAAATGCTTAATCCGTTGCATTATGCGAGTGGTTCAATTATGTTCATGCGATATCTCCTTCCAGCTCTCTCCCTCGTTCCCGTTTTCTCTAGTGATTCCGTGAAGTTATTGCCTCCTGTGTGAGCTGCGCCCTGTTCGCATTCCAGCTAAAGCCTCTTCTCCGTGATATGAAATCTCACACATTCGATGGAGCTGAGATTTCGAAACTTGCAGCCATCTTCTCGTCCATTCCAGATGAGTTTTGATTTGGTTGGAGGGATTTTTCCTTGCGATTCTCGGGAGGCCAGATTCCTCTTTCAAACCATTTCAAGTCGTCCGAATCATATGAAGTTGCAGGCTTGGTGGTCCAGGACGACACTTGCTTAAAAGGATGACCCCACAGTTTTAAGTTATGGTACACAATTAACCAAGTAATCTGGACGTAAAGTACTAGTCTTGGGTGTGCAAATATGAAAATGTTGGCCTCATTAGTAGTATTATTGAGATATTCATCCTTCACAGCAACACAACTGTGAAATATTTTGAACAGGAACCAGAAAATGATAGCTTAGAATTGGTGCTCTGGGTGCATCTTGATGTTTCAATATTTCGATTAGCAGCACCAATACAACCACAATAAATGGAAAGGATATCTCTTTTGCATTTTTCTGCAATAACACATTGATATTTCGAAATCTTCTTTTATATTAAAAATTTTGAGAAAAGTTTATGAATGGTTATAAAAATTTTACGTAGAAGCTTATTTTGTTTCCAAACCATTGAAAATGAAGCAAAATTGATATTTACATTTCCCCATCATAAAGAAAACTTACAATCATTTGTGTAGGTTTTTGAAGCTGGTGTTCTGTCATTGCAGATAAGATGACAGTCTTTTAGCCTTTTAAAGAGATAAAAATCTCTTTATCGTATTTTGAAAGCACGTAATAGTTTTATAAGTTACAAAGTGTAACTTAGAATACAACTATATAAAAAGAAGGGTATGACTCCAATGAGGCAGACATAAAATATTCTTAGAACAAATATTCTCTTTAGACTAGCACAAAAATTCTCTTTGGCTTTGGAGCAATTTAATCACACCACATAAAGTACAATGGGCAAGCAAGAGACATTGGATGTGTACAGCCTAATCAATAAGTTGGCTTACATTTACTGGGAAATAAGTAAAAATAAATTCCGATGAGGATTATTAGCATGAAGTTGCTTTATTTTATCGATCCCTTTCTCCCTATATGTGATTGTTTTCATTCTATTTTTTATTTTACAGTCGCCAGCTTGTGTTATCATTCTCGTCTAATTCTCTTTCCAAATAAGTCTCTCTTTTGAATCATGAAAATGATTCAAAGAAGAGAGGAACTAGAAGGAATAAAAAGATGAAAAAAATAGACAAATAATTCAAGAGAAGGTGGATAACTTTTATAAGATAATCTTCATGTAATAGCCCAAGAAACGTACGTCTGAAATGAGGTCAAAACAAAATGACTTCGCGAAGAAAATCCTTTGGAAGCAACCCACAACCAGAGAATCAGGTTTTTGTGACTGTTCAAGAGCAGCTCCAGAAGGGACGTATCCCTTTGATTAATTACATCTTGGGGATTACCCAAGAACACTCTCAATAATAGAATTCTTGCTAATGCTTTTGTGATTGGCTAGTTGAAAGAGGTGTGTCTTAGGAAACGGCTACCTCAAACCGAAAAGTCTTGACGCTTTAAAGCCTATATCGAGCCATAAGAGCAAAGATAAATTATCTCACATCATAAATGAACATCAGCTAATCAGTAGCCAAGGACTTACGAGGCAGGCGGGACTCTCTCATCGCTTTGAGATCCTCTCTTTATTTCGAGATTGTACTGGGTTGTAAAGGTAAAGTGTGAATCGTTGTATCCCAAACGAGCAATGACCTGTCAGCCAAGTGAGGCAAGTTAGATGACATCAACGAATGGGTCAAAGGAAGGAATAGGCTCAGTAAGGCTTCCAAAATCAGGTGATGAAATGTTGACCTCACTTTTGGTCGAGGTTTATTTTTTCCTCTTTAGTAGGATCTAGCCATAGGATTTTCCTATTGACTATTCTTAGAAAACTAGAAAAGGCAGCCTCACCACTAGAAATTCTAAACTCTTCTCTACTCAACTTGAAGTTCCACGCGTGGGTCTCAACCTCTAAATACTTAGTAGGTGGGGTCACTAGGGGGAAACTCAAGATGAGCCACCCTTAGGACTGCTGGACCTTAGGGTTGACCCTGGGTGTTGGTCTGGAGCTAAGGCACTCACTACACTCATCTACACTCACAATCAATTACAACCCTGAACTTAAATTTTTAGCCTAGGTCCCTTAATCTTTTTGGGATACTCATGTAGATGGTCGCCTAAACCTACCAGCCCTAGGGCTATGGTTTGGCTAAGACCACTATGAAGAGGTCCCAAAATAGGGTTTCCATTGGTCCATGGCTTGTTGGTGGTGGTTAGTTACCCAATTTTATCAAAAATACCCATCTTGGCCTCAAATATTCTCAATTTTATTTCTCCTAACAACCACATGACCCAGTTTGGCCAATTTGACCATTTTTAACAAAAATCCCCAAATTTACCTTTAAAGACCCAAATTTCCCAAAATCCAACTCAAATGTCCATCAATTTGATCTCAATTGACCCCAATCTCAATCCTAAACTCAAATTTACTTTTGATATGACCAAACTAAACCAAGTCAGCCCAATTTTAATTTAGGTCAAAACCCCAATTTTGACCATATGACTTAATTTTACCAAATTGAACCTATAGCCTAGTCAATTGGCCCCAATTAATGTTGCAAAATCTTCATAACATTCCTAACCATCAAAATCAACCATCTATTGGCCTTAGTGAAGCCTCAAATCCATTTGATTGTGGCTTAAATCCTAAATTCCCAAACATAGCCCCAAATTGGCTAAGTCCCCAAATTTCACCCAATTGATTGCATTAACCCCCAAATTGGCATCTAATTCAAGTTGAAAATTCTTCATAGGGTACCTATTGACCATTTACAATAATCAATTTGGACTTAGCCCAAGGCTAACCCAAACTAGACCCAAGCCTAGCCCAACATGAGCAAATTGATTAAAGTTTAAAATTCCCTCAAATTGATCCTTCAATTGAGCTTAAAACCACTTCCATTCTTCAAAAAAGTTGTTCCTTATGATAATCTACACCAAATGCAACAATTAATTGGGCCAATTGACATGGCTAGCCTAGCCCAAACCCAATTTTTGCTCATTTGCACCCACTTGGACCCATGCACTAAATGTGACCTAACCACCCTAAAGTCACCAAATTAAGTCCATCACAACCATTGGTTGGACTTAGTGACCAATCCAAACACCATGAAACCACCTAAATCAAGCCATGTGCCAAAAGTCCCCCAAATCAAAGGATATTATTTCAAAAAATGCATGTGCTTGAGATATCCTTACCGAAATTAGGTATTTTTGCACTAAATTGCTGTGACATATTCCCCTGGGTTCCTTGAGCTCCTAGCCACCTCCCCCTGGCCGACCGGCAAGCCTAGTGACCAAAAAAGCTCAAAATAGAGAGCCACCTCCATGACACCTCACCCAAATCAAACCTAGAGGTCAGCTCAGCCAAACCAATTGATGGAGCTCCTCTGCCCTCCACCCAAGCAACACAATATACTCCCTAATTGGGCATGAAAGCCACTCTTTAGCCATTTTTATAAAAAACACCTCCCACGACCATGGGAAGAGGTGCTGAAATTTCCTTAGTGAGGCCTCTCCAAACTTCACACAGAGCTTCCCTAAGATCCCCTCAATGCATTCCAACCATTTTTCCTAACCAATTCCCATTGTCAGAGCTGAATTTCGAGCTTGGAAGCTTGCCAGAAACCAGAACAAAATCTAATACACCTCCACAGTCCACCCAAACTCAAATTAACTCTGCCCACACCTTCACAATAATGAAAGAAGCCAAGGCCCCAAAAAAATCCCCTTTCCACAGAGCCTCTACCATAGCTCTAGACCAACACCCAAATCCAGCTGTGATCGAGTTCATACCTAGGCCTCACACCGAGGCAAGTGACTCAATCCCTGGCATCTTTGGATTATAACGAACGTGCCAAGACTCTCTAATCAAAGCTTCACTTCTCAAAGCAAAGGTATAAAACCTCACCTCATCCCGAGCCTATTTTGATTCTCCATTTGATTAAACTTAATTTAATTACATGATTACCGTATGGATGTGTTCGTCTTACTTTAACGAGTCCATAAGACCAAACCCGAGGTGATTTGGTTGATTCTAGGCTTAGATCTTAGGGTTTTAGTGTGGACGGTCACGGGATCATTCTATCGGGGACAATGACGGGGAGTCATTTTATCGAGTGTGTATCAAATGAACGGAGGAGATCGAGTTGGATAGTGCTTCGGGGCATAAATAACGGGACGCGTGGCTACTAACATGGACGGTGACATCAAACAGAAGCGCGCCGCGTGGAGTTTTGGAGCTGCCTAGGATCTAGTTAGCACGCAAGGTTTAAATAGAAAAATAGGGCTTTTTCTATTTATTTAAACTCCTTAAACTTCAAAAATCCATAACTTTGTGTAGAAAAATCACAAAAATAAAATAAAAATACCCTCTTGCTCAGTGAACATAAGAGAATAATGTGGAATAAACTTCAAGTCTATTTAATGCAAAAAATATTTTTAATTAATTAAAAAATGTTAAGGATCATTTGATTCTCCATGCACATTGATACATCACCTTGGCTTGGAATTTTGGCTTGTTGTAGCCTCTGTCAAGGAGAACATCTTCTGATTTTTCCAAAGTCACAGGAGGTTCCTATACAAAGAGCCATATTTCTCAAGATCTTGCACATTATTTTCTTAAAATAATCATAAAAAGTAACATATTGATTAGAAAATTCTAACAAAATTTTGGAAGGTCCACCATGACCAGAGAAGCTTTTGGAAATAATTTTATGGGTCAAGTCATTTAAAATGCACTTAAATTTTACAAACACTAAACACTAAAATAATTAATTTTGGATAGTTTAAACATTTGAATGACTTGATTTTTAATCTCCGCTGTGGTTTATGGTCCAGAGAACTCACGATAAAAATTTCAAAATATTTTGAGTTCATTTGATAACTTAAGTTGATTTTTAAAGATAAATACCACTTTTGACACTTAAATGATTTTTAAAAATCAAAATATAACTCAAAAAATTATGAAACTTAGTTTTTTGAGTTCTTTGTGATCAGAGATATTTTATAAAAATAAAATAATATTTAAAATAAAAACTTGATTTTTAGCCTATTTTAAATATTTAAAAATTCATAAAAAACAAAAAAATAACAAAATTCATGGAAATGTCCTAAATTTCTTCCTAAGCACTTAGGAACAGTTAGAATACTTTTTCCTAATTTTCTAAATAAAGATATTGAATTTCAAAGCTTAAAAATGATTTTTAAAGGCTAAAAAACAATTTTCACTAAAATAATTCCAATAAATCAAAGAAAAATAAGAAAAATATGAAATTTGCTCCTCTGGGTTCTCTAACCTCAGAGAGATTTTTCAAAGAAACCAAAAATTAATTTTAATCATTTAAAATATTTTATTTTTATTAAATAACCTAGAACTTAAAATAATTTTGATAAATCACAGAGAATTTAAAAAGTTATGAAATTTGGTCGAAAGGCTTCTCTTGTCCAAGTCTACCTCTAGTAAAAATTTGAAGGGATTATGACCTATCTTGGTGAAGTTAGGAATTTTCTTTAAAAAATCCTATTTTTTACATGAAAATAATTATATAAAATAAATTGAAATCTGAAAAATCAAATTTTCTCCTCTGAAGTCTTAATTGACCAATGAATGAGGTAGGATAAAAAGTTAAAAGTCATTTGAAATGAATTTGACAAATTATGAAGTGTTAAAGCCTTAGGGGCAAATATTTAATTTGGGAAATTTAGCCTTAATTGACATTTAGGCTTAAGTCAAGGAGGGAAATGGGCAACCTATGATCTTAATCAATTTATTTGATGACTAGAACTCAAGGGGTTAATTGGTAGAAACCAATCTCACCTTCTTAATTAAGTTAATAAATTTCTAAATTATCAAAATTCAGAAATTTATTAAAATTAAATGATCTTGAACTTAAGGGGAATGACTTTTGAAGTCAATAATTAATCAATTTAATACCCCTATTTTGATTTTCAACTAAAAATTCAAATTATGAATCATGACCACTTGGAGCTTAATCTTTTCAAAACTAATTAAGACACTCACCTAAGGAAGGCTTAAGGGCTTAGTGGTGACTTAGGCCAAATCAAAATTGACTAAATGAGGATTAGAGAAATAAACATAACATAATCAAACATCCTTGAAACACCACTAAGCCTAATAAAATTGGCTAAGTGTTCAGGTTACACCAACTTGCCCTTTAAGGAAATTCACTCATATAATTTTCAAATTAAATGATAAATAATAATTACCCATTTCTTATGGATAATTAAGACATCAATGTTCACTGAGCATTAGAAGAATGAAACTCATTAAGTTGGGTTTAGTAAGTTTATTTTGACTATGTGAATCTAATATAAAATAGTAGTCCCGGAACGAGGGAACCGTAGGATCCTAACCGGTGTCGCTCTAATTAACTTTAATACACCCCCATAAAATTTAAAGAACTTCAACCATAAGGCCACCTGATTTGGCATTCCAACTTGACACACTAGAAAAATCAAACTCGTCGCGACGAGGAGCTTGGAGCTAGCATGGTGGGCAACACGACCATATTCAACAATAAAACCTGTCTTCCCGAGCTAAACTAATCTTCATACCTTAGACTTGAACAACAAAGCCATAGGACTTCGAGGTTGCTTGCTTATGCAACATAAATTCTCACCTTATCTTTAGGCCTTTGTATAGTCTTGTTATACTATATAAGCCCTAACTCATCTTAGGATTCTGAGGTTGTCGTTTGTCACGACCTAAACCCTCATATCTTCCAGGCTATTTATGTGATCGTTTCTCACGAATATAAGTCCTAACTAATAAAATTGGCAGGATGAAACACTTAAATTTTTCTCCTCTAAATTCGAACCAAACATTAGGATAGCTTGGGAAGTCACCGAGGTTTTCCTCTAGATCCATGACATCTCCTAGTTCTTCCTCCTTTAGATTCTAGAATAAAATGTTCCAAATTTGGACCAATTCCCTTTCACACCTCTATGTCTGATCCCATTGAAGAGTCTTACCCTTTGAAATACCTTGAAGATAATATTTCTTGATTTTTATCGAGAGTCTTTTTAAGTGATTTTGGTCATTTAAGATGTAATTAACTATAGAGGCTTTCCCTTATAAGTAACATGTCCGAACCCAGCGTAATATAAACCCAATTTAATCATTTATATTAAATAGGGGAACTTGTCGGCAAATACAAAAGGTTTCACAGACCAAACAAACGTCTTACTTTCCTTAGTTTATTTGATCGAGCCTCATCCTCAAGTTTTGTGTTTATACTTTAGGATAGATACAGGATTTGAGGTATAATGCTCCTTCATTTTAAACTATGAAAAATATGGGGTCAGTTTGATTTCACACTTCAATGTCCTTCCGAAGCAGGTGACGAGATTTCGATTCCGTGGACTGACAGCTTCTTACGGGCAACTCCCCATAAAACCCCCGAAATAGCGTCGAAAGCTTCTGGCGACTCCGCTGGGGACATGCATTTCTCTCCATATAAATTAAGAAATATTATCTCCACGCATTGAAAACGTGTCAATGCCCCTCTTGGACCAAATTACCATTCTTCCGTGTACATAATTTACCCATTTCTGTCTTGGGAAGGTACAAGCAACTCCTTGGACTTAGGACTAGCTGTTCAACCATTTTTGAATAGAGGAGTTCAGAAGGCCATTAAGGACTCCTTAAATTTTTATATGGGGTCGGATCCCCAATAGGTTTGTCGGTGGACTAGTTCCACCTGGGCATTTTATGCCACTAATTGGGTCCCGCACTGGGTCCTTAAATATTTCACATCTCCCTTCCAAATTTGATTTGCTATTCCACAAATTAAACCAAATCGTGTTGTGTTGCACGCACTTTGAAATTTTCTTAAATTAATTAAATTTTTCTTAAACAAGATTTTAAATACATGTAAAATAAAACCTGCCCGGTCTACAGATCAACCTCTACTTTCAGTGCTTGCACTAAAAAGTACAAGGTTTTTGTCCATATAGCTAACCCTAAAACATTCTGTTTTAAAGTCCGCTGCAATGGCCTACCCAATGTTGACTTTTTCCTACAACCTGCTAACGGACCATAGCGTCTGTAACGTCGGTACCATAATCAAACTTGGAGCTAGATTTGAAGATCTCGAGGTCATCCTCGGGAAAGCCCCGTCCGTGGTAATGAAGATTGCCACTCCAAAAATACAAGAACCATCTGCAAAATTCAATATGAACTACCATTAGGACTTCCCTGCCCGCAAGAAGGCTAAAGCTGCTGCCGTCGCGACACCCGCCAAACCTGCTATCCCCGCTGCTACTAAGGGGAAGGAAGTTATGATTGTTGAAGATCCGACTGAGGGATTAACTTTCCCACCACCCGTATTTGAAATTGGGTCAAGCTCAAGGACCGTACCATTGACCCAAACTCAGAGGAGGAACCGCAATAGAAGAGTTTGGAGGGTTATCAAAGCCCAGGCTCCTGAGAAAACCCCTGTTGAGGAGGAGCCTCATCAAGATGAGAAAATACTACCATAAATCTATCCACTCCTGTGAGGAAGTAGATTTCATCTACTGACAGATACCGAGGGATTTGAGAGTATCCAAAGGATCGTTGCCGTGTTACCTTACTTCATGGACATAGCGGGGAGAGAAAGAAGTTCATTCCTATCACTCGAGTTAGCGCAATTTTCAGAAGGCTTGCTACCAAAGAAGGATGTTGGGTTAGCGAGTTACTTTAACGAGTGGGAGATGCAATTTCTCCTTGCATGAAGAAGGAAATTTTGAATGGCACCAAATCCACCAGATAGTCTCGTAAGACAACTGGAGCACCGCCAACTCGCATTCCTGTTTGGCTTCGCTTAGGGAACAGAGTTGATACTGTAGTGATTACTACTGATCATACTACCACCAGGACCACAGGTCGTTGACCGGTTAAGTCGAGACTGGGTCCGAAGATCTTACCCGTCATTCCTGCAATCCCAGAGATAAAGACAAAGCGATTACTTGACACTGTAGCCGGTCTACACCACGGGGAGCATACCTTCCCTCGACATACCGCTGTTTCTACTAAGACGCCCCGACCTGAGACATTATCGTTGAAAAAGAAGAGGGTGTGGGTACCCAAGGTCGTTGCACCGATACAATTCAGTTAGCTTGTAGGATAGGAACTAAAACCAGTGCCTGAAATATCTGACATCATCGTGATAATAACCAGCGAGATGGAGGAATAAGTAGAGGATATCCACCATGGTCCTCCAAACCTTAAGGCAATCAAGGAATAAAAAATTGAAGAGAAGGTTGAGAAACTCTGGATCAAGATTTTTGAGTTAGCTCGAGAGCACGGAGTTTCCGTCGATAGTGACAATGAAGATTTTGATTACAATGATTACCTGGAGGAGGATTTCATGGATGTCCATGTGATCGAAACCAGAGCTCCCACATCTGCACGTGAGGCTCAACCTCACACCGAAGAGAACGCCCTAGATGAGTTGTGTAGGGTTATCCTCCTAAGGAATGAGCAAGTTAGTCTATTAGAGAAAAGAATAGAAGAGATGACTGCAGCTATGACCGCCATGACCACCATTCAGGGGCAATCACAAGCACCGAGATTGGCTTCCCCAGAGATTAATCAGCCAGAAATCATGCACATCACGAATGAAGGAGGAGAGGTTACTTCAGCAGAAAAAGATGAACAACCAAAGAAAGATTCTCCATCAAGTGCCATACCAGAAAAAGAATTCAAGCAAATGGTTGAACAAATGCAGGACGCCTTAGTCCAATCCAAGGGCAGTGCATCAATTTTGAAGGGTAGACCTTACCCAGAGGAGTTCGATGCCGTACCTTTCCCTAATGGTTTTATGGCCCCAAACTTCAAGATTTTTGATGAGACTGGAAATCCCAGACAACACATGGTACATTTTCGAGCCAGTTGTGGCAACACAAGGAATAATGAAGCTCTACTCTGCCAGCAATTCGTTAGCAGCTTGTCAGGAATTGCTTTTGACTGGTATGCTGACTTGCCCAACGGGTCAGTTAAAACATTTTCTGAGTTGGAGCAAGTATTTGTAAAAAGATTTGCCGGGGCGCAACATCATGTGTCTATTGGAGAGCTCATGATGGAGAAGCAAAAGCCCAGCAAAACTTTAGCAGACTATATTTTGAGGTGGAGAAACCTTAGCATGAAATGTGAACCTCAACTACAGGAACATCAAGCGATTGAGATTCTACTCAAGAGCATTCATGGGCTAGTAGCTTTCATGCTTAAGGGACTCACCATCAAATCCTTCGAGAAGCTACTCAGTAAACCCAACAGTCTTCAGGAAGAAATGAAGCACATGAAGCCACATGAAAAGGCTAAGGTGACCAGAGTGTTTGTAAAGAAATTAGGAGTAGTCATGATTGTCAACAAAGGAAAGTAGCCGATAAAGATATATGCAGAAGAACATCACCAGTCTTCGTCACAGTACTCTCAGAAACAGAGCAGTCAATCCAACCAACGGCCGCCTCAGGAGGGATCACCTCGAATAGTGGGTAAAAGAATATCCCTGTTAGAGCGATAGAAAGTTGTGTATTCTTTCAAGGAAGAAGCCATACCTAAAATATTCAAAAGCATGATGAAGAAACCAGAATTCAAACTACCCGATCCAAAGAAACCCGAAGAGGTGGATAAGAAGAATGAATCAAATTATTGCTCATACCACCAGTTGCTTGGGTACACTATAGATAAGTGTTTCATCTCTAAGGACTGGCTTGAGAAGAACCTCATGGAAGAGAACATTACAATCCTAAAAGAATATTTAAAAGAACTTGAAAAAGGTTCCATAGATATGATTTCAGCCAAGCCAATCTCCCCAATTGATTTGTATGCCGGAATAGATGGATGGAGTACAAGTTGGGATGAACTCAAGAGGGTCCTTAATTATATATAGGATTCATCGAAACAAGCCTCAACGAGCATTGAAGAAGGATGGAATGAGGTCTGGAGCAGATCGTCGAAGAAAATACTGAACAAGATACAGTCTGCATCAAGACAAGCCTCTATTCAGAGTCTGCAACATATCGAGCCCGAGATGAAGATTTCGCGAGGAGATTAGTCATCATCAAAGACAAAGAACAAGAAGAGGAAAAGCGTCACTGCAAGGATTGATAGCACGTGGGGCAGGATAGGGGCTGCCTATACTAGATTGGTTGTCTCGGATTTGGGGAAGAAAATCCTCAAACCTTGACTTTGTATGATTATCTTTTTGTCCCTCAGGGGTCTTATGAATATAATGAGTGTGATTTCGGCTACGTTTTAACTGTTTCTGGTGATAACGTAACTGATTATGACTGATCTAGTTGTAATCTTGATTCCCAAAGTGATCCTCAAATCATACTTGAGTCTGATGAACTCATTGTCAAGTCCAAAGAAGACATCAATGATATCGCTTACGACAGCACCAATAACGAGGAGCCAATTCTCAAGCATCATGGTACACTGTTTGTCATCAACTTAGATCTTTCTGACGAAGAGGAAAAGACATTGGAAGATTCAACAATGATATCTCAAGAAGAAGAAATCATAGAAGTTAACTTAAGGAGTGGAAAAGTGTTACCACTAAGAATAGCTCCAACAGATGAAGGAAAACAGATAATGACTCAAGAAGAGATACCCCCACCTCCACAAGTGGAAGAACCACATGATCAAGATAAAATTGGAGGATCCTACAAAGTAGACTACAATGTTCTAGCTCATCTTAGGAAGTTGCCTGCCCGACTAAGCATCTACGACGCTTTGATCCTGTCAAAGGAGATGAGAATCTCTGGTTACAGCTTTGCTTGATCCAGAAATTTGCTTAGCTTAGTTGGCCAGCACATCCTCGGATGAAGTGTGCTCATTAAAAGAACAACCTGGGGTAACCTTCACAGATGAAGACTTGTTGTTCGGTACCTCCAACCACAACTGTCCGCTCTACATCTCCATCAACATTGGCAGATTTGTATTATCCAGAGTTTTAGTGGATCCTGGAGCATCTCTTAACTTGATGAGCCTACAGACATTGACTTATTTGGATATTGAAGCTCAAGAGCTTATAGCCAATAAGATGATCTTAAGAGGATTCAACCAAAAGGGAGAAAGAACCCTCGGATCAATTACATTACTTATGAAGGTTGGAGAACTTGTGACAACCGCTAAATTTCATATCATCGACACTGAGACCTCTTTTAATGCTCTATTGGGTTGACCATGGATTCATGAGCACAATATGGTTTCATCATCTCTACACCAGTGCATTAAGTACCACAAAGATGGTCAAGAAAATTTCATCAAGGGAGACCTACAACCATTTTTAGTGCATGAAGTTGGTATTCATGAAGATGCTGCCTACTACGCGCCTTCAAAGAATACTGTCTTCTCGCGCGAGATTCTGAAAAATAAAAAATGAAGATTCAGAATAATCACAAAGCAGAAGCCAAACAACTCCACTTCAACAACCTTCTACCACTTCCTTACAATGAGTTGGTGGAGGTTCTTCTAGTTCGTGCACCCGAGGTCGAGGCCGTTAACGTGGACGAGGAAAGATCAATTTAATTGTTGAACAAACTAGGCCAACCATCAACATTGGTGATGAAGACAGTTCTGAAGATGAAATAATGATGACAAGATGGAAGAAACCTCAGTACGAGATATCCCTAGCAGATACAAAGAAGAATGAATATGAAATAATGTATGATCGGATAAACCACTATGTGAATACTATGACCCTTACTCCGATTCTTCCTCAAAAAGTCAAGAGTTTAGAGGTCAGGGAAGTTTGTAGTGTTGGTTCAAAGCCGATCAAATTTTACCGTGCTTCTACCTCTACTGAGCTTGAAAAACATGTAAATTTGGATGTTGATTCTAATGAATTAATGAAATTGCCTTTTGGTTACTTCTCTCCTTGTGTCCAAAACTTAATTCAGCAGGGACATTTACTAAAACAAATGTCAAAAGATAAATTTCAACATTTTGAAAAATAATGGAATACTAAAAGTCGAACTCCCAATTCAAAAGAAGGTCTCAGATTTGGTATTGTTGGACCAGTCGATGATTCTGAATTTTGGATGGTTGTTACTAGTGAGTCAGAAGAGGATTGCCTCGATGTAGAGGATAACTCTACTGATCAACCAATAGAAGATACTCCACCAGAATTTGAGGAGGAAATTAAATCTACTATTGATGAATTTAAAGAAATTAACCACGAGACTGAAGAACGACCCCAACCTACAGTTATAAGTTCTCTACTTAATGACGGAGAGTCTGCAGAATTGGTCAAAATATTAAAAGAATTTAAAGATTGCTTCGTGTGGAGCTACGATGAAAGCCATGACTGTCAGTAGAGGTTGCAGTCCATAAACTTGGGGTGGACAAGAATATAACCCCGGTAAAACAAGCTCCGAGGAGAATGCGCTCGAGATAGAATAACAAGTCATCGCCGAAGTGAAGAAGTTGATAGACGCCAACTTTGTTAAAGAAGAACAACACACCACGTAGTTAACCAACATCATACCTATTAAGAAGAAAAATGGACAGATCCGCGTTTCTGTCAACTTCAGAGATTTGAACAAGGCATGTCCGAAAGACAAGTTTCCACTACCCATACCTGAGATGATGGTGGATATCGCTTCAACACATGAAATTTTATCCTTCATGGATGGATCGTTGAGATACAACCAAATCAAGATGGCTCTCGAGGATGCAACACTTACAGTTTTCAGAACACCAATTCGAATTTTCTGCTACACAGCGATGTCGTTCAGCTTAAAGAACGCCGGAGCAACATACCAGCGTGCAATGACAAAGATTTTTGACGACCTCCTTCACAACCAAGTAGAATGCTACGTGGATGATTTGGTCATCAAAAGTAAACAAAAAATAGACCATTTGCATGATTTTGAGGATTGTGTTTGAACGATTACGACGATATGACCTTAAAGTGAATCCCTTAAAGTGCGCCTTTGACATTACCTCCGGGAAATTTTTAGGATTCGTTGTCCGTCATCGGGGAATCGAGATCGACCTGTATAAGATTAAAGCTATCTTAGAAATGCCTCCCCTTAAAACTTGAAACAGCTATGTTCCTTCCAAGAGAAGTTGGCATATCTGAGACGCTTTATTTCTAATCTCTCAGGTAGGTGTAAGCCTTTCTCAGAATTAATTAAAAAGGATACCGAATTTATTTGGGAAGAGAAATGCCAGCGGGCCTTTGAGGACATTAAACAATATTTAATGACACCTCCTATTTTGGCAGCGTCTATCCCAGGGAAACCATTGATACTTTATATCGCGACTTTGGATGACTCTCTCGGAGCCCTCTTAGCCCAAGTCAATGATGAGGGTAAAGAAAATGCACTCTACTACTTGAGTCATCGTCTAATACCGATGGAGATAAGGTATCCACCTATTGAGAAGCAATGCCTGGCGTTAATTTTTGCTGCCCAAAGCTTAGACATTAGATGCTTTCTCGTAAGATTACCCTAATCTTGAAAGTTAATCTGTTGCAATATCTAATGACCCGACCAACACTCTCAAGATGTTTTGCAATGTGGCCAATGATCTTATTGCAGTTTGATATAAATTTTGTTCCCCTTCGTGCTATCAAGCGACATATACTAGCAGATTTTCTCGCCGCACACCCACTGCCAGCTGTTTCTTCTCTCAATAACGAGTTACCAGACGAGCAAATACTACAAATGGAATTTTCTAGTGCGCAACGCTGGGAAATGTACTTCGGTGGTGCTTCGTCAGCCAGGAAAGACAAAGGATCAGACATAGTTATACTAGGCAAATTAGGGATCAGTTTGATCTTTATTGCGCCAGATTAGGGTAAGTTGAGGTCCTCATACCACCTGACAGAGCCGTGCACCAATAATGAAGTAGAATATGAAGCTTTAATCACCGGATTGGAATTGGCAATCTCAATGGATATATTAAACATTGTCATCTATGACGACTCTGAACTTGTCATCCAGCAGGTCGTCGGACAATACAGAATTCTGAAACTAAGATTAGCAGAGTACCATCGATACACAATGAAGCTCCTGGAGCACATTCGTGAGGTGACTTTCTACCGGATTCTTCGGGGAGATAATGCCTATGCCGACGCTCTAACAAAACTCGTTAAGGAAATGACGTGTCCCCCGGAGGATTCCATTGAAGTCACAGTACAAGGAAGATGAGTCTTGTTTCGAAACGACTTCAAAACTCTACACAAGCTTGGAAAAGAAGAAACGATAAATACAATTGCAGACATCAACAAAGATTGGTGCAAGCCATTAATAAAATATTTACCCACTAGGAAGTTGCCAGAAGACAAGTCTGAGGCGCACCACATCACAAGGAGGGCTATGTCATACGCCCTGATTGGAAATGTTCTCTACCGAAGATCGTTCGACCAGATGTGGCTACGGTGTTTGAGCAGAGTCGAAGCATAAAATATTGTCAAAGAAGTACATTCCGGATTGGGTGGTACTCACCAGTCAAGGCCAAAATTGAAAATGAAGATCAAAAGACTCGGATATTATCGACCAACAATGATGTCTGATTGCACGGATACAGCCAGAAGATGTCACCAATGCCAAGTGCATGGGGTGGTCTTACACTAGCCTCCGAATGTGCTACACTCAACTGTTGCTTCGTGGCCATTCCAGTGTTGGGGTACGAACATAATAGGTCCGATAGACCATCCATCATTCAAAGGACACAGGTTTATACTTGTTGCTACACATTACTTATCCAAATGGGCAGAGGCAGTACCGTTTCGTGAGGTTTCAGCATAGCACGCCCTTCAACTTTTCAAGAGCCAAATGGTCTACCATTTCAGAGTACCGTGAAGAATAATCTCTAACAATGGGATAGATTTCAAAAGTACAAAGATCAAAAATTTTGTTAGAAGACATGGGATATATTAGAGATACTCTACGATTTTGACAAAAACACTGGATAAAAACAAAAGGGATTGGCACAACAAACTATTAGAAGCCTTGCTGAGCCTATAAAATGACTTTTAGGACTCCCACTAGGTGTACACCCTATGTGCTCGTGTATGGAGCTGAGGCCGTGCTACCGCTGGAAATCAAGACACCATCTCTCAGAGCCGTCGTTGCCAACCAACTCACAACAGAAGAAAACACAAAACTCAAACTTGAAGAACTGGAGAGTCTCGAGGGAAAACGACTAGAAGCCCAAAAACATTTGGAGCTCTACCAGGCAAAGATGGTACAGGCGCATGACAAATTGGTCCGCCCAAGGACATTCAAAGTTGGTGACCTCGTACTTGTGCTCAAAAGACCTATTCTTGCATGCCGCAAAATAGGTGGAAAATTCAAGCCAACTTTGGAGGGACCATTTGTCATTGAGAGGGTCTATACAAGTGAAGCATACCAGTTAGTGGACTTCCAGGGTGAAAGGCCATGTTACCGATAAATGGACGATACCTAAAAACCTATTACGGAATCAGATGCTACTCAATGTCGCTTGCCTCTGCTTTCTTTGTAACTTTGAAACTTTGATTGTTTTAGGGTTATCTATGTGGCCAAATGCCTATGATCGGGTCCAAATTTTGTAATTAACCTCGATATAATGAAAATTTTGAAAAAAATTTTGAGCTTCACACGTTCTCTTTTCTACTTTCGAATTTAAATACCCTACTAAATTAAACGAAACTCACACATAAAATGAATGATCCTCTTCACCAAAACAAACTAAAATTTATTTTAATAAATACTTTATTTTGTTCTTGTTTACGCCAAGCTTCGGTCCACTGATGCTTTTCCTGTCGTCTACAGAAAAATATCAGGACAGAGGCTGATCTTTGCCTTCCAGGACGGCTGGAACCTCACACTGAATGAGAAGATGGCGCCGCAAGGAGGTGTCATAGATTTGAACGTGGATTTCAACCAAGTTGATATGGACTATGAGGGTCCTCTAATGGACGTAGTCAGCACTAACGAAAAGGAGGGACTGCCTTCACTATTGAGGGTAACCACTCAGGATAATGTATCACGCAAAGGTAAAAACATGATAGCGGAACAAGATCCGATGGAGAGGCCTAGCCGTCTGCCCCCCATGGTAGCCACTCCAACAAGGGACCTGATAGCTGCCCGTAATGAACTATTACCGAATACTCCGCTCCACAGGACGCAGCACAAAAATGCCAGCCGAAAGAAGTAGAGAGCCTTTCTGCGATAGGAACGCAATTGCCAGAGAGACGTGAACAATTTTCTTACTCCTATTCATGAGGGACATATTTACTACCCAGATTTGAGAGAAACTTCTGCCAGCCTGCCCACTACAGATGAAGAGTCAGGATTTGTGACAGAATCAGATGTGCTCCCAGTTCCAGATATCTTATGCAGGGGTTGCCCAACATGCAACGTTGAGGTACCAGCCGTGACATCAGTCACGGGCGCATTTATAGAATGCCCTTATTTCATTGTTATGCATCTACAACGTTTCAGTACATTAGAAGAATACACTTCAAGAAACAACGAGTCTGAGACTCCAAACTTCGCCACAGATGAACCATATGTCCCACTGGGGAGAGATCAGCATGCACCGTGGAGCCCAGGATCGTACATCCCATTAGAGGACGAGTCTCATATTCTGAATCGACCAACACCAGTTTAGGTTCCCGCCGATGCTCGAAGGAAGGAACACTCGCGAAAGTTGCCAACCCTTGGTATGGTAGAATACTACAAAATAAGCAGAGTAAATAAAAGAGAATTTGATTTCTATGAAGAAGTTCAGGGGAAGTTCGTCAATATACTGGAAGGCCTGAAACTATAAACCAGAGTTTTTTCTGAAAGTGATGAAAAAAGCACTCTGGATTGCATCTTCAATTTAAGAGATAGAGGCCGAGCAGGCCTTCTCATGGAAAGAAAATATTCCGAGCCAAAGAAATGGATGAGGGGAAAGGGAAGAATCACCATCCAATGTGGCTGTTGCTACAACTTTACAAACGACAGACAAGGGAATCTGCCTGGGATCCTCAGATACAACCAAGTGGATCTGTCACCACCGATGATAAAATGGATGATCAAGAGAATGGTAAAGTGAAATATTCTACCTATTACTTGCATTCCCAATAGTTGCATCATCAATATCTATGAAGAGGGTGACTGCATTCCCCCACACATCGATCAACATGATTTTGTGAGACCTTTCTGCATGGTCTCGTTCATGAGTAAAAGCAATATTCTATTTTGGAAAGAAATCGATATCGTCGGCCCTAGTGAATTCAGAGGTTCTATGGAGATTCATCTTCCAGTAGGTTCAGTACTTGTTCTCAAGGGCAACGGTGCAGACATTGCCAAAGATTGCATTCCAGGAGTGCTACACCATATGGTGTCTATGACTTTCCGCAGGATGGATGATAATAAAATTCCGTATGGATTCCGGCAGGACCCAGAAATTGAGGAATTATTTCCGTACAAGCTGTGAGAAGGTTGTACCTCTAAGTACATGCAAAGGGAACTCTTATCCTCGAGCATGACTTAGAAGGTCTGCTTGATCAAGAGCTCAACATACCTGTTACAGAGGGTTCACTTTCTTTCTTTTAACAACATGACATGTATTTGATATATTCAGTCTACGATGTACTCATAGCATGAGATGATTTTCAATGTATTTTTACATGGATTACATAATGTACCTTTTGAGGCGTTAGCCTATATCTGGTTTATAACATCTATTTTGGAGCAAATTAATGGAAATTTATCTCAAATTGTGCCTTTTTGTCAGTTGCTTTTTTGTGCGATGGATGAAAGCCGCGAACCTTGCAATGGTTCAGAATTTCAATGAGCAAAGAATGAAACAACAAATCTTCAACAATAAAAAAAACATAAATGAAAAAAAATCACAAATGAGTAAATAACAAAATAAATTTCTTTTGAAAATCAACCAATTAAAATTAAAACAAAACATATTTTGAAAAATTAAATTGTGAAAAAAATAATAAGAAATAAAACAAACTTATTGAGTGGACTCTTCCGTTTTCAGAATTTCCTACTTTTTGTGCGCGCAGCACAACCATCATTATCTACACTGACTCTCTGCACATCCCCGCAGAATTTTGCATTCTGCACAAAGTCCCACAAAAATCTGCAAATCTTCTTCAAAATTAACATTTCCACATGACACACTTATGAAAATTCAACACGACAAAATATCTTAGAGGTTGACCCTTACATGTCAAATCTCATCTTCGAATCAGTTGCTACCTTCTGATTCACCCATTTTGAGGTCGGTCCTTACATTCCAATGCTCTCGTTTAGAGGTTGACCCTTACATGTCAATTCTCATCTTTGAATCAATCGCTACCTTCTGATTCACCCCTTTTGAGGTCGGTCCTTACATTCTGACGC